>VZQC01004382.1:236579-499431 GCA_009823505.1 Rhizomys pruinosus
TCAAACTCAAAAGCTTCTGTACATCAAAAGAAACAATCAAGGAAGTGAAGAGAAATCCCACAGAGTGGGAGGAAACCTTCACCTCAGAAACATCTGACAAAGCATTGATTTCCAGAATATATAAACTACTCAAAAAACAAAGAAGAAAGAAAACAAATGACCCACTCAATAGATGGAGCGAAGAACTGAACAGAGACTTCACAAGTGAGGAATTAGAGATGGTTGAGAAAAACCTTAAGAAGTGTTCAACATCACTAATCATTAAGGAAATGCAAATGAAAACCACTTTAAGATATCATCGTACTCCAATAAGATTGGCTAGGATCAAGAAAACAAATGATACCAAGTGCTGGAGAGGTTGTGGGGAAAGGGGAACACTCATCCACTGCTGGTGGGAATGTAAGCTCGTACAGCCACTATGGAAAGCAGTGTGGAGAACCCTTGAAAGACTTGGAATGAACTTGCCACCCGACCCAGCCATACCACTCCTAGGCACGTACCCTCAAGACTCATCCCACCACAGAGATACATGCACGACCATGTTTATTGCAGATCTCTTCACAATAGCAAGGAGCTGGAACCAACCCAAATGCCCCTCAACTGATGAGTGGGTAAAGAAAATGTGGTACATCTACACAATGGAGTTCTATGCAGAAGTGATGAAAGATGACATCATGAGCTTTGCAGGAAAATGGCTGGAGCTAGAGGACATCATGCTGAGTGAAGTAACACAGTCCCAGAAAAACAAATGACGAATGGTATCCCTCATCTGTGGGTGCTAGTGCCAATTACCTAGTTGTAAGTATTTCTTGTGTATGGCCCCCTGAGCTTTTGTCCAAAGCAGTTGGGCGTGATGCATATTGGAAACAACAACAACAACAACAGAAAGGACTGCATGGAAGAACTGACTAAAAAAGTGAACTGCTCAAAACAGTCAACTTCCTCATGGAGAATATTGAGAAAGACTGAGAAATAGATGAAAAGCATGTTTGGCAGAATGCATGAGCTCTGGTGGTGTGGGGAAATGGGGGGGAACACGGGTCTAGATTAGTTAAAAAAATAAAAAATAAAAGTATAAAAAAAAGATAGATAATAGATGATAGAAGATAGAAGATAGATGATAGATGATAGATTCATAACAGATGATAGATCAGAAGACACATAGATGATAGAAGATAGATAGATAATAGAAGATAGATAGATAGATAGTAGAAGATAGATGATAGAGAGATGATAGAAGATAGATAGATGATAGATAGATAGATAGATAGATAGATAGATAGATAGATAGATGATAGATGTAAAATAAATTTAAGATTTAAGATTTTTGGCTGCCCAAATGGGTCTTGTTTGACGGCAGCTATTTGTTCAACAGCAAAATCAAATGTGCCATTCAGTTCCATTCCACTCCTGAATTTATCCTGTTGTCCTTCTAGGTTTGTAACAGGAAGAGGTCCAATAATACACGGACTTCTTGCCGAGTCTCTTCTCCTTTTCTCAGATTTGCTCTAGTTATCTGCCTCACTACACCAAGAATATCTAGATTTTTTTCATTTAGAAAAAAAAAGAACCATAGTACCCTTACAAAACACTAAAACTGGAATAAATATAAGATGAATAAATATAAGAAAAGAAAAAGGCAGAAGTCTATGCTGTTTCCCTTTGTCTTCATACCTTTGGTTGAGTGCTCTGAACACGTAGGAATGTGATCATTTGCATGACTGCTACTGCAGTATATAATGGTGATTTAAAATGAGACAGGGAAAAACCTGGATAGAATCCAAGTTCAAATTTCAGAAGAGGGATTGCCTGGAATTAAATCCCCAAGCCTAAGTGTCTCTTTGACTTAATTATGTAAAAAAACGTGAAAAGCACCTGAATGTTTTCAGACCCTAATCAGTTCTAGTTGTGACAATGCAAAAAATACAAAATCCAGTCGAATTAAATGTTTTTTCTTGATAATAGAAGTTTATACTTTGTAAATCCCCCTGTAAATATGTCAGCACTTCAGCTGCTATTTTTTTTTAATCCCCCAAGCACCAAGGTCAATAAAGCATTTGGAAGAAATGAATATGTTGTACATATCCAAAGATATACTGTATGCATGTGAACAAAAGGCTTGTAGCGCACCATTTTATTGAACTCTTATTTCATTTCAAGCATGGAGAGGAAGGAGACTGCTGCAGATCCATCAAGTGTGTGGACTTTAATATTTACTTTAGCCATAAAGAGCCTGTGACATGATGGGGGCTCACTACTGTAGGAGAAACTCAGGTTGTCAGGTTCAGAAAATGAAATTTTTATTTATGGAAGTTGTAAGCTCTAGAAATGATATGTATTATTTTCTGTTACTGTTGATTTATAGGTTAAATGAATTAGTAGTCGCTAAGTTCCAGGGCCATATTTTTTTTCTCTTCAGAAACTAAGATTTTTTAAAATGTCTAGATACAAAGTTTTTCTAAGGGACAAGAGAAAACTGATTAAAATACCTAAACTTTCTTGAGAAAAGAAAAGGAGGGAATCATTAGGTTTGCAGATTTGCTCGGAAGTATCACGCAGTTGCCAGAAGACTCAGAAGATGAATAACATTAATGAGTCCTTTTCACACACAGTATGTGACACAAATGCATTTCACTTTGTAAAAATACAAGATTCACATCCATTGTATAAGTGTCAGGGCTTCAGAGCACTGTTCCTAGATTATATGCTTCTCTCATCCAGTCTTGTGCAGATAAATTGGACTTGAAATTATTCTGCATCTTGTTCAAATAAGAGAACAAGAAACAGTCCCATTTCCTTACTTTGAAGTTATGTTATGAATGAATTCCGGTTTAGTACTTTATTGGTACAAAACTAACATCTGAAGCCACTTTATTAACTAATGTGCAAACTGTTGAAAACACATGGAAACAATCTTAAGAGAATTACATTGATCCTCATTCAAGTTGTAATTTTGACAGAAGCCTTCTGGAGCTTCCTTATCTAATGTTTTTGAATAAATGTAATAGGAGAATGCTACGTACTTCTTTCAATTAATTTCTTAACAGGAAAAGAATATAAGGAGCATCTATATCCTAGACTCCATTAGAATGATTACACATGAAGCTCTTCTAAGATGAAGCACATACTTTTTTCTTCAGTGACTCTATTGGCTGGAGAAGGTAATAAGAATTAAGTGAAAAAACACTATAGTTAACTTTGATCATACATATCATGAGATAAACCACCTGGGAAATACACAAAAGAGTAAGTATTGAATGAATGGAGCAATGCAAAATCAGATGAATTTTAAGAGAAATCCTCTCAGAGATGCTGCCGTTGTAGTTCATAAGGATCGAATAGGAGTCTGACGTGATGACAGGGAAAATATTTCAAGTAGAAGAAACAAGTGCAAAGTTTCTGAAGTGAGACAAAGGCTGAAGGACTAGTTCGAATGCACTTGCATGTAAGGTAGGTGTCGTGAAGAAAACCAAAATCAAAGAGGCACACCAAACAGACAGCATTTGGCCTTACAGATCATGAAGTGTGTGTGTGTGTGTGTGTGTGTGTGTGTGTGTGTGTGTATCTGTGTCTGGGTCTGGGTCTGTGTATTTTATTCTAAGAGAAGGTGAAATAAAACAATAACTGCCAAAAATTGTAAAGTAAAACAATATTCAGTAGAAGCATGGTAGCAGCTTTGTGACTTAAAAGTCATTCTGAGAGTTTGATTCACAAAAAAATAGAAGTCTACTCAAACGTGAAGAGCCCAAGTGAGAACTTGAAGTAGAAGCTGAGGACTGCTGCTTGCTGGCGTGCTTGCAGGACCGTGTGCCCAGGGAATGGTGCTGCCATGGTGGGCTTGGTGCTGCATCTAAATCAATTAACAATCAGTCCAATCCCCTAGAGACATACCCACAAGCTAATCTGGTCTGGACAGGCCTTCAACTGAGACTTACACTTTTGGCTATATCAAGTTGGCAGTTAAAGGACATGATTAAAATAAATTCAACCTAAACAACAGAAAACACTGAGCCATTAATAAAAATAAAGTCACTTCATCTCTTCCTGAGAGAACAGACTCCAGGGAAAGATAAATGGATGCAGGAAGACACACCAGTGCAGTGATGCAGAGAAAAATACTGCTGATTTGGGTTAGAATGGTGACCATAAGAATGGATAGAAGAGGACAGAAATGTCTTTAGGGAAAATAACCAAAATGGTCATTGAGGAATGGAGTTATAAGGAAAAGAAAAGGATCAAAGTTAACTTGTATTCAACACATCATTGTCACAAAATCTAAAAAATAGTGGAGGATGAAGCTACTGTCATCGATCAAAGAGGAGTAAAGAGGCCTGACAACCGGAAGCCTCCTGAATGTGATACCAGATCAAAAGTAAAGAGGCTCTGATTTCCAGCAATGGCAATAAATTGGCAGACCCTTTGGCATAGAAAGCTTTGAATAAAACTTCACTCACTTGTCAAGGCAAATATTTCAGGGCTCAGGAAATGAGCCCCAAACAAACAATTAATTCAGCTGATTTATTTGTGACAAATTGTCCAACTTTAGGAGAAAGCAGTGTTAGTTAGTGACTTACTACTGCCTGGGTGCCGCCATCTACCCTGGCCCAGTTGATGCTCTGCTTCTATCTGGGATGAGGAGGGTGAGGCTAGCTACGAGAATTGGCCAGGGCTGATTTCACTTGAACTAGATACAGTAAAAGTCACACCACCGGCCTTGTTAATGCAAGGAAAGCATACTAGTAAAGTAGGATAAACCACAGGCCTACCAGTAGGAGGTTTTGGACTGGTTGGGATCAGTCAGATAACAATGCTTAGAAATTTAGCAAGATCTTGAAACCACAAGCATCATAGAATAAAAGATACAAATCTGTGACTGACTGGAATGCTGAATAGGGGTAGAAAACACCTGATAGGACCCAGGCCCACCACACAACACTGGCTGACTCAGTCTATTTGCATGTATAGAGAATGACTCCTTGTCAGAAAGGGAAATGTTCACTGATTCAAAGAGCACTTATGCCCAGACAACTAATGATTACAGCATTCTTATTCTGAGTGTTCTTCTACAAATCCAGGGTAAAAATTAAAACTAAGAGAAAAATATAGCTGACCAGATATCCCTGGCACCTTCATCATGCAGGTTACCTTCCAGAAAACCAATAAAACAATAAGAACGTAGCAATTTTAACTATGCACAGAGAGGAAAAAGACACAGAATCCAGAGCTGTCAGAATATATGAAATAAAATTCATGTTTCAGCCAGTGCTTGTGGAGCACTCCTGTAATCCTAGTACTTGGGAAGCTGAGCAGGAGGATCAGGAATTCAGGCCTAGTCTGATCTACATAGCAAGTCTCAGGCCAGCCTGATTACATATTGATACTCGATCTCAAGAAAGAATCTGTTTTTCAATAAAACATACAAGATATGCAAAGGAAGTCCAAGTCATAAAGGAGGAAAAAATTCAAAAATCTATAAAACTTACTCAATGGGCCAGTTATAAATAAATAGAATGAAAGGGAGCATGGTTTAGAGCTGAGAAAATATGACAATAATGATTTAGTAGGTAATCTCAATTTTATTTTTTAATTTATTTTATTTTTTTTAATTTTATTTATTTCTGTATGTGTATGAATGTAATGTCCGCATGCAAGTTTGTGCACACGTGTGGTGCAATGCAGCGGAGGTCAGAAGAGGGTGTCGGATTCCCCTGAAACTGGAGTTCTCCGGGAATTGGAGTTTCAGACGGTTCTCGGCCGCCATATGGGTGCTGGGGATCGAACCCAGGTCCTCTGTAAGAGCAGTCAACACTCTTAACCGCTAGGCCATCTCTACAGCCGTCAATTTTATTTATTTATTTATTTATTTATTTATTTATTTATTTTATTTTATTTTATTTATTTATTTTTTTTTTTGGTCTTTTCAAGATAGGGTCTCCTTGTAGCCCCAGCTGTCCTGGAACTCACTCTGTAGACCAGGCTGGCCTTGAACTCACAAAGATCCACCTGCTAGGATTAAAGGCGTGCACCACCACGCCTGGTGGTAATCTCAATTTTAAAAATTTGAAAAAATAATATAAAAGCAGCAAGTGAAAATTCTGGAACTGAAATGTAAAATGACCAAAACTGTTAAAGAATGTAAATAGAAAGCAAATGTTGTAAGTTTGTTTAACTTTCTGGGTTTATGGAATTATTTTATGAATATTTCCCTAAATTTGAAATATTCCAAATTTAAAAACTGGAATGTATGGACCATTCAGGTGGGTCGGTGGGAAAAAATCCTTGCTTTGAAAACCTGGAAACATAAGTTTGATCCCTGGAACCCACAAAGGGTTAAAGGAGAGTACCTATTCCACAAAGATGTCCTCTGACAGGCTTGCAATGGGACACGTGTCCTCTCACACACATACATCATAAACACATACAAGATAGATAATTTTTTAAATTGAGAGATAGAGAAAGCCTTTTTGGTGTTGGTTGATTGGTATGCCTGGTAATGATGGAAGGCATGACTGGTTTGCTAAAGAGAAGACTTTTCTTTCAGACCATTTTCAGAGGCTGAGAATCATCTCCAATGCTTAGGGCAAGGCAGAGAGAAAGGATTTAAAATTCTTGAGCATTAAGTTTCTATTCTGTCAGAAATGCTTAACCAGCAGGAACTGATAGAGTGGGAGTACCAAACTGTGCCAAATGCCACTGAGAGACTCCACGTGAAGAAGACAGAGGAGTGTCTGCTGGATTTGACAACCTGAAGATTGTTACTGGCGTTAATTGGAGCCATTTCAGTGAAATGATGACAAGAGTCATAAAGGACAGAGTTTAAGAGCAATGAGTGAACAGGAGATGGGACTGTGGCCTACACAACCTTTTAGAGCAGAGCAATTCTGCCAGGGAAGGTATAAATTATGTGGTAGCAAAAGGAAGATTTGAATAAAGGAGAAATTCAAGTAAGTGTGTATTTTTGTAAGTTAGCTTTTAATGTGATATACTAGCACACTTTATATTGTATGAAAATAAACAAAAATAGCAACAGAGATGGAAAAGAGAAAAGGAGAAAAAAGTTACAAGAGATGTCCACATAGCAAGCAAAGGGGGTGGCTGGAGCACAGTAATCTCATTGCTCTTGGATGGAGCAAGTGTGGAGACTTTTTACTTTATCTGGTAAATAGTTAAAGAACACTGACTACTAGAAGGCAAATTAAAATTTCCTTCAACACCATCATGTGCCTTGAACTCTCTGGATACCTTCCAACATCTCCTAGAAGATAAGGATGCTATATGGGAGGGATTTGTCATCTATTTTTAATTTTATCTTTTCTGTTTTTAAAAAAAATGCATTTATTTATTTATTTATTTATTTATTTATTTATTTATTTTAGTCTTTTTGGGGGTCAGAGACAGGTTCTCCCTGTAATCCCAGCTAGCCTGGAACTCACCATATAGGCCAGGCTGGCCTTGAACTCACAGAGATCTGCCTGCCTCTGACTCTCAAGTGCTGGGATTAAAGGTGTGCACTACTACCCCCAGATTAAAAATATACTTTTTTTTTGGTCCTTTTGAGACAGGGTCTCCCTGTAGCTCTGGCTGGCCTGGAACTTTCTATGTAGACCAGGCTGGCCTTGAACTCACAGAAATCCACCTGTCTCTGCCTCCCAAGTGCTGGAATTAAAGGCATGCACCACCATGCCCAGCTAAAAATACACATATTTTAATCTATTATTTTAATTTTATATTTCAGTGTATTGCCTGCATGTGTGTAAGTGACCCATGATGCCTGCAGAAGTCAGAAAAGTCAGAAAGGGGTGTCAGATCCCCTGGAACTGGAGTTCCTGGAAGTTGTCAACTGCCTTGTGGGTGCTGGGAACCCAGCATGGGTCTTCTGAAAGAGCAGCCAGAGCTCTCAACTGCTGAGCCAAGTTTTCCTTTTCTCATATTAAGCTTCATAGAGATATGTCCAGCTTACTCTCACACACTAACTCTACTGTGAAAGCCAACCCTGGTATTGATTTTTATAATATACACACAGGGGGGGGGGGATGCGGGGAGAGACAGAAACCGAGAGAATAAAAACCTACTCCAAAATATAGTTGAGTTTGCTATGGATTACTGAACCTTTTTCAGTCATAAAGAGTCAACTTTAATTGGCACAGGTCATTGTAAGTATTTTCTTTCACTCATTCTTTCTTCATTATTACATTGAGCAGCATAACTAACTTATTTGGCATTCATTTTATCTTTTTTTTTCCAGCCAGTGCTCACACAGGTACTCATTTTTTTTATTTGAGTTCATTTGGTTTGGTGTTTAATTAAATAAAAACACTTTCTTCCATAATCAAGTTATACTGTTCCTTGTAAAGATAATTTTTCAGTACTCTACAAAATTGGTTTTCCTTTTTCTAGCAATATTTGGCATATAGTCTCACTCTCACACAGTGTAATTAATGCCAAGTGTATTTGTTCTTAGTAAACCTCTACCATTTTCTCTCTAAGAAAGACTTTTTGTAGAGTAGCCAAAATCTGCATTCTCTGTAAAAATGCAGGTGTGTGTTAACAGCTATTATTAAAAAATTGGAACACCTGTTAAGAAATCTGTATTCCAGCTTTCCCTTCAAATCCAGATGTGAGTGTCTTCCCCGCCTACTCACGAGTTCCAGTAAACATCACAGGGAAGGATGAGCCGATATTCTCCTCTGCTTTGTGCCTATCCAAGTTTAGCTTTTATGGAAGAACTTGCAGAACCTAAAATAATCGTTTTTGAGGGTTTGATCCAGAAGGCATATGGCAAATTAATACTAATGGGACTTATTGCTTAGCCTTTCTCTTTTCCCTTCTTAGTGGCATATCTCACAGTTTACATTGTTGAAAATCAAATTTATATATAATTAATTTGCCACAAGCATGTTATTTAGGTGAAAGATTATTTTCAGCTGAGTTTAATTGTTTAAATCTCATTTTATTTCTTTTCCCATGAAATAGATGATTCATTAAGGAAGAAAATTCTAATGTAAGTGATTAATGATTATTTTTATTTGATTCAGATTTTGCTTGAAACTACAGTAGTGCACATATTTATATAGGCAGCATAATAAGGTAATTAAAGGAAATCGATTTACATGGTTTCATATATAAAAGCTATCAAATTTGAACTTTTCCCTAAAGAGGGTTGAAATAATGTTAATGAAAGAAATATTGAGTGAAGATAATCTTTTTAAATAGAAAATTTAAAACACACAAAACTCAATGTATGTAAAGACAATTAAATATCTGTCTACACATCTGCTTAAGAGCAGACTTAACAAAACAAGGACTGGAATGTTAGCATATTTGGCATTGTATTAGTTTTCTGTTGCCGTGCTAAAGGGAACTTATAGAAAGAAGAGTTTATTTGAGCTTAAAGTTTTACATTCCAGAGGAATTAGAATTCAGCATGTCACAGAGGCACGGTGAGGTAGCCAAAGCAGGCTTAGTCAGTCTCCAAACCCATCTGCAGTGATGTGCTTCCTCCAGCATGGCCACAACTTCTAAGTCCTCCAGAAGCAATGTCACTAACTGGGGACAAAATGTCTGACTACTTGGAACCTATTGGGGACAGTCTCATTTAAACCACCACAGGGATGGCTGCCTTGGATATGTCAGCTCCGTGCCCCAGTAGGAATTCAGCTTAGCATCCCCTGGTTGTGTCCACAAGCCTTTTTATTTTCCCCACAAAGAATAAGGTAGGGTATCCTTTAAACGATGTCAATAAGGTAGTTCATAATGTACATTGAGTTTTTTAAAGACATTTAATCAGTGTGTGTATCTGTGTGTGTGTGTGTGTGTGTGTGTGTGTGTGTGTGCGTGTGTGTCAGAGGACAACTGTGGGAGTCTATTTTCTCTTTCCACCATATGGGTTCTTGGTGTCAGCGGCAGCCATCAGGCTTGGCAACAAGCCTAGGCTGGTGTATTTGAAAACTCGATCCCCAGACGGTGGCATTCTTTGGGGAGATTATGAAACCTTTAGGAAATAGAGGCTTGCTGGAGGAAGCTTGGCACTGGGGGATGGCTTTGAGGATTTATAGCCTTCCATCACTCTTGTTCTTCCTCTCCCTGCTTCCTGTGTAGATGAAAATGTGATCATCCATCTTCCTATTCCTGTAGCTACGCCATTGTGGAACCATAGCCTAACGAAGCCCTTTCTTCCTTAAGTTGTTTCTGATCATGGTATTTGAAGGAAAATCAGCCTAACAAATGGCTGAAGGAACTGACTCACTGCCCACCCTGCCCCCAACTCCAGGAGGGAGATAATATCTATTCAGAACACATGACCACCCAGCAAAAGACATCTGGTTTCTAATCAGCCTTCCTGTAGATCTGGTTTCTTATCAGACCCCCTATCAGAATCTCTCCTTCCCTGATCCCAGGGAAGAACACAGCACCTCCTAAGAAGATATGCCCCACCTTCTGGAATTCCAGGAAGGGCATTCTGGGAGGCATGACCCACTTACTGGAATTTCCTGGGTCCACCTATAAATCCTAGGCCTCCTCTAGCCCCAATGCATCCAACTTCCTTTCTGAGGGAAAAGCTGCATGCCCCTCATTGCTGATAAAGCTATCTGCATCAGTCAGAGTCAGATTCTGTTTCTACTTCTCTATCACATTGCCTTATCACCCCAAATTCTAATATTTTATCACAGCCACAGGAAATAGCTAGTACAGAAACTAAATACTTGAAGATATTTCAGAACAATACGTTATTTTTTTGAGAATTTCATATGAGTATAGTATTTGCATTATTATAGTATTACATTATTTCCACTCTCCCAGTCCGCCTTCAGTTCTTCTCATGCCCCATCACAATTTCCTCTTCTTTGATTACTATTCTTACATCTGCATATATATATATGCAGATGTAAGAATAGTAATCAAATTGTAATTCAGTGTAATATATATATAATATATATATTACACTGAATATATATATTATATATATATTACACTGAATCCGTTTAGTGATGTTTATGTGTTCATGTCTACCCAGTTCAGATTAGATAATCTCTCAGGAAGCTAACCCCTGGAGAAAACTGATTTCTCCCATCTTTACATTCATTGATTGCTATAGCTCTTCATTTTAAGGTGAGACTCCATGAAATTTTCCCCATTCAAATTAGCATGTCAACTGGTTTCGTCATTAAACAGATCTCCTAGGCTACGATTGAGAGCTTCATTGTGAAACATGAAACACTGAAACTATTTTTAGAAAATAGGAACAGTACTGAACAAGATATAGGTTCAGAAAGATACTTTCTGAGTTGGACTCCATTTGCTTAGGAATTAAGGCCAACAATTGACAAATGCTTCACGACAACACAGGAAGCAACCAATAGAGTGAAGTCCAACTTCTGCTAGGACCCTTATCATGAATGCATGTCACATTTTGTCAAAGGCCTTTTCTGCATTGATTGACATGACCATGAGATTTTTGCTTTTAAGTTTATTTATATGCTTTAATACATTTATTGGCTTACATGTGTTGAACCATCTCTGCATCTCTGGAATAAAGCCAATAAATATGGTGGAAAGTCTTCTTGATATGTGTTTGTAAGCAGTTTGCAAGTATTATATTGAAAATGTTTTCATCTATGTTCATTAGGGATATTGGCTTATACTTTTCTTTTTGTTGTGTTTTTACCTGGTTTTGGTAGTAGAGTAATACTGGCTTCCTAAAAGGAGTTTGGGAGTTCTCTCCAATGTTATGGATTACTTTGGTATCTGCTGTAATGGTCACCTGTTCATCTCTGATTTGTTGATTATTTGGGTTTACTCTTCTTTTCCATTCCTTCTTTTCTTTTTTTTTTTTTTTTTGCTTAGCTGGGCTCAGATCTGTCAATCATGTTTACCTTTTTAAAGAATCAGTTCTTAGATCTATTGATTATTTGTTGTTTCCTTTTTACTATTTCATTGATTTCTGCTCTGATTTTTTTTATTTTTTCTCATCTGCTGGGTTTGGCCCATTCTGGTTTTTCCAGATTCTTGATTTATAACATTAAGTCATTTATTTGTGTTCTTTTTGGTTACTTAATGTAGGTGCTTATAGCTATAAATTTCCTTCTGAAGACTGCTTTTAATGTATATCAGAGTTTTGATGTGTTGTATTACATTTTCATTTAATTCCAGGAATATTTTTACTTCATTCTTGATTTCTTGTTTGATCCATTGCATCAGTCAGTAGTATGTTGCTTAATCTCCATAAAATCATGTTGCTAACAGAGCTTCTTTTGTTGTTGCTTTAAGCCTTATTACATTATGGCCTGATAGAAAGCATGGAATTATTTCCATTTTTTGTATCTGTTGAAGTTTGTTTGGTTCCCCAGCATATGGTCTATTTTAGAGAAATTTCTATGGGCCACTGAGTGGAATATGTATTCTTTGATTCTTGGGTGGAATATTCTCTTAGGTCCATTGGATGTAAGATGTCATTTAATTCAGATACTTCTCTATTTATTCTTTATCCAGATAACTTGTCTATTGGAGAAAGTGGCTATTGAAGTCACCTACTATTACTGAGTTGGGATTAATCTGTGTCTTGAAGTCCTATAGTATTCTTTTCATGAAATTGGGTGCATCAGAGTTTGGTGAATTTGTACACAAGATATTATTATCTTCTTGGTTGACTAATCCCTTGATAAAAAAGAAATGACCTTCTTTATCTGTTCTGGTTACTTTTGATTGGAAGTCTGTTTTGTCAGACATTAGGATAACAATGCCTGCTTCTTTCTAGGTCCATTTATTTAGAATTTTATTTTCATAGTTTCACTCTAAAGTGGTGACTATCTTTGAAAGTAAGGTGATTTTCTTATCAACAACAAAAAGATGGACTTTGTTTTTTAATGCATTCAACTACCCAGTGTCTTTTGGCATTTGAGACCATTTATATTTAAAGTTATTATTGAAGGATGTGTGTGGGGTACTGTCATTTTATTTTCTGTTTTTGTTCTTTGTCCTATTTTGCGTTTCTATAATTATAGCTTCATTTGTTTTCTTTCCATAGCCTCTTGTCAGCTATAATTCTGATATGTTTCTCTTTATACATAACTTGTTTCTCTTGATCAATTATATTTTTACTGCACCTATTATATACTTTGATGACAAATATGTATAGCTCTGTGGGCTAAAATTTTAAAAGTAATTCTTTAAAAGTCCAGGCATTCTAAAAGAGAAATCAATTGAGAACAATAAAAGTTGAAAGACAGTTATGGAGTAATGAAATGGATATCCAACATGAGAATGGTTTGTAGCCAATAGAGAAAGGTATGCATCCTTAGAGATACCAAGCCAGATGAGAAATGCCCAGCATGATGGAGCACTGAAAGAAATTATCCATCATCTTGCAGAGCCACTGAAAAACACAGTTTAGAAGGCCCAGTAAACCAAAGCACAGCACTGAATGATTGAAGCTCAGAAGCAACAAGAGGATGGAAGGCTGCTAATCATGGAAAACACGCTGAGTATGCAAGTTCCATAGACGGAGAAAGGAAATTGTTTAAGAGAAGTGTTCCCTGTTTACATATAACAATGTTGCAACATAGCTTGATGTACCTATCAGAGGTCTGATCTTCACCACACCTCAAATAGGCTGACATCTTGATCTTAGGATCTCAGCCTATTGAACTGTGAGCAGTTCCTTATGAATTATGGACTCTGAAGTATTTTCTAATAGCAGTCCACATGGACAATGGTATTAGAATAATGTGACTAATTCAATGAATATTGGCCAAAATAATGTTGCATGCTCTTGGAAGCTAGACAGTCTTCCTTTCGGAGACTAACAACTACTTTGAAGAAGTCCATCACACATTGAAAGAACACATATTATTATATTTTCATCCATTGATGTTTTAGAAATTACCACAGATTTAAAATTTAAAACAACTACATTTTTATTATCTAACAGACTGTGCAGTTCAAAACTCTGAGGTGCAATTCATTTCTCTAAGATCAGAAAGGCTGTGTCCTTAAATCCGTTTTGTTTTTGCTAATTTTCCAGCTTTTAGAAGATGCTCAAAATTAACTTCCTGCTTTTCCCACCATCCACACAATCCTTAATGGTAAAGAATTTTCACATTGTATCACTCTAAATATGCCTCTTCTTCCAACTTAAAGGATTAGAAAATATTTGTATAAGTCAGGTGTATGGGGAGGAATTGGCTAAGAATCAGAACCATATTGCCATCTTAATATGAATTGATTAGCAACCATAACTACATCTGTAACCCTAAATTCCTTGTAATATATCCCAACACATTTATAGCCTCTGTGGTATGTAATATGGACACTTTGGGAGTCATACTGTGTACTGTGACAGAAAACCTCAAACATCAACCATCAGGTGTATGATGAATCAGCATTCCATTGATTCTAACCCCAGGCTCTTAACCAAGCTGATGTCAAGTTGAGTAGATACCTAACATTGTTTAGTCTTGTCCAAATTACAGACTGGAAATGCCAGGACAGGAAAGTAGGAAAGAAGGTCTGGGATGATTGAGTCATAGTCAAAGAGTTGAGAGCAACATTGAGAGTGGAGATAACAAAGCAGGAGAGCTGAAGCTGGAGTCTGACCCTAGAGCATTGCTACACCAACATCACAGCTACACCAGAACAAAACAGCCTGACTCCTAACCTTATTCTTTAAAACCTCACCTGAACTTGGAACTATGTCTGGACCTCTGTCTTGGAACTGTGTCTGAAACTCTGTCCCTGAGTGGAGCCTTACTCATCATTTTTATTTAAAACTGTTTCTGTTTCTCCAGCTTCAATTAGGGAAATATAAGTTTGGATCTACCCTTACCCAACAATCTTGCCTTTTAATTCCTAGTTCTGGAATATCTGTCGTACACACCATGCCAAGCATCCTTTCTCCATCTTCTTGTTTTCAATGAAGATGGACATGCTGTCTTTCAGCATTTTGATATATTAATTTCCAAGCTTACCCATTCTTTTATTATCTTTTTGTGGGAGAATACTAAACTGAAGTTCCCAGGAAATAAGAACAGGTGCCCAGGTCACAAGACATAAGAGCGTATGGTCAGTGAGCTTGCCAAGGTTATTGAAAAATCATTAGTCCAGATTCTATTTTATAAAATTCATTTCTACATGATCCTTCAAATGCCCTCTGATATACGGGAGGACTCCCTTAAAGTTGCACTGTGGGCACAGAAGTGAGAATCAGGGGATTCTGGTAAAGTGGACACATCCTTCCTTATGACCTATCTTGGCACACATACCACACTTTCTTCACAGGTTAAATTTATCATGGAAAATTTTAGGCATCAGACACTTGATACAAGAGAATTTGGAGATAAGGAAATGACTTCAGATCTCAGAGCAGATGAGACTTTCTATTTAATTCCAATTAAAGACAATCTTTCTTGAGATTAGACATTGGAAATAAAGTCATGAGCATAGGTAACAAGAAGGCTTGTGTGCTGGATAGCTTTGGTGTCAACTTGACACACCTGGGTTGAGGGAGCCTCGGTTGGGGAATTGGCTCCATTGGATTGGCCTGTGGCCACATCTGTGGTGTATTGTCTTGATTGTTGAACAGTGACAGTATAAGAAGGCAGGCTGGGCATGAGTCAGAGAGCAAGCCAGTAGAGAGCAAGCCAGTGAACAGCAGTCCTCCATGGCCTCCAGGTTCCCGCCCTGAGTTTCTGTCTTGGGCTCCCTAAGTGATGAAATGTGATCCAGGATATGTAAGCTGAATAAACCCTTTCCTCCCCAAGTTGGTGTCAGAGTGTTTTGTCACAGCAATGGAAGACAAACTAGAACAGCTTGTTTTTTGCTTGTTAAATTAAAAAAAAAATAGCAGTAATATCTCTTGTCTGATGCACTGTTCCAAAGCATTACTGGCTCCCCATCAACTGGAGGTATCTAGTTCCTTTTTAATGAATTTGATGTGTACCTGGTGTGAATGTTGGTGTCTTCTAATACTCAGTGCCATGGTATTAATTAGCGGGGTCTTTGGAAGCTGATACTTTATGAGAGAACAGTCAGAGCACAGCAAGTCCTTTCCATATCTGCCTTCTCCCTAGTACATAAACTACATGGAAACAAGGATCTCAGCATTATTATATAAGATATCATGGTAACTGCTTAATATGTTGAGTAATTAAGTGAATGCATATGGTCTATTTGTTTGCCTGTCACAGAACCTTAAAGAGTCTGACTCAGGTCATATCTATAGAAATGATGTGCCTGTATTCTACCTAATAATAATTCCTGAAAATGAAGATAAATGAAAGTAGATTTTTTGAATGAGTACGATTTTGCTTTATAATCATAAAACATAAATGTATTTCATTAATAATTTTAATTTACTCAGGGCAAGTGGATCACACAATGAAAGTGCTATTGTGATGAGCACATGGTTACCCTCTGTGTTCATCTTAGCACTCCAGTGGCTACACAGCCATTAACCACCCCATCTGGGATCCAGATAATCTCCTACAAAATGAATACCCATTGAGATGTGACTCTTTGTGGTGTATGGCGAATATTTGTAAAGTTCAGATTACATTTTTGTCTTAGTTTTACTAATCTAAGATTATCCTCACTAAACACTATTTGGAAGAATTGGTCTCTTCCCTAAAATTAGGCAGATTGTATACAAATCTCATTGCTATCTGAGCCACCTCACCATTAGCACCCATGTGCATTTCTGAATGGTTTTCCAGTCCGTAGAACCACATGCCATTAGAACTTTGTTGTGCTCTGCTACAAGTTGTTACAACTTCCCCAAAGTCTTATATCATTCATTCTTAAAAATACAGGCTTAATTCTTTTCATGGTCATAATACATTCTCCAGAGAATGTTATGCCTTTAAAATTTTGTATGAAAATATGAGTAGTGCCAGAAATCAAGAATGTTCCAAAAGTNTGTTAACATCATACTTTGGGGATAAGAACTGGAAAGGTGGTTTAATAGTGATGTGTTTGTGTGTCAAGTTGACAAGGGGTCAATTGTGCTGGATAGCTTTGGTGTCAACTTGACACACCTGGGTTGAGGGAGCCTCGGTTGGGGAATTGGCTCCATTGGATTGGCCTGTGGCCACATCTGTGGTGTATTGTCTTGATTGTTGAACAGTGACAGTATAAGAAGGCAGGCTGGGCATGAGTCAGAGAGCAAGCCAGTAGAGAGCAAGCCAGTGAACAGCATTCCTCCATGGCCTCCAGGTTCCTGCCCTGAGTTCCTGTCTTGGGCTCCCTAAGTGATGAAATGTGACCCAGAGATGTAAGCTGAATAAACCCTTTCCTCCCCAAGTTGGTGTCAGAGTGTTTTGTCACAGCAATGGAAGACAAACTAGAACAGCTTGTTTTTTGCTTGTTAAATTAAAAAAAAAATAGCAGTAATATCTCTTGTCTGATGCACTGTTCCAAAGCATTACTGGCTCCCCATCAACTGGAGGTATCTAGTTCCTTTTTAATGAATTTGATGTGTACCTGGTGTGAATGTTGGTGTCTTCTAATACTCAGTGCCATGGTATTAATTAGCGGGGTCTTTGGAAGCTGATACTTTATGAGAGAACAGTCAGAGCACAGCAAGTCCTTTCCATATCTGCCTTCTCCCTAGTACATAAACTACATGGAAACAAGGATCTCAGCATTATTATATAAGATATCATGGTAACTGCTTAATATGTTGAGTAATTAAGTGAATGCATATGGTCTATTTGTTTGCCTGTCACAGAACCTTAAAGAGTCTGACTCAGGTCATATCTATAGAAATGATGTGCCTGTATTCTACCTAATAATAATTCCTGAAAATGAAGATAAATGAAAGTAGATTTTTTGAATGAGTACGATTTTGCTTTATAATCATAAAACATAAATGTATTTCATTAATAATTTTAATTTACTCAGGGCAAGTGGATCACACAATGAAAGTGCTATTGTGATGAGCACATGGTTACCCTCTGTGTTCATCTTAGCACTCTAGTGGCTACACAGCCATTAACCACCCCATCTGGGATCCAGATAATCTCCTACAAAATGAATACCCATTGAGATGTGACTCTTTGTGGTGTATGGCGAATATTTGTAAAGTTCAGATTACATTTTTGTCTTAGTTTTACTAATCTAAGATTATCCTCACTAAACACTATTTGGAAGAATTGGTCTCTTCCCTAAAATTAGGCAGATTGTATACAAATCTCATTGCTATCTGAGCCACCTCACCATTAGCACCCATGTGCATTTCTGAATGGTTTTCCAGTCCGTAGAACCACATGCCATTAGAACTTTGTTGTGCTCTGCTACAAGTTGTTACAACTTCCCCAAAGTCTTATATCATTCATTCTTAAAAATACAGGCTTAATTCTTTTCATGGTCATAATACATTCTCCAGAGAATGTTATGCCTTTAAAATTTTGTATGAAAATATGAGTAGTCCCAGAAATCAAGAATGTTCCAAAAGTCTAAATCAGTAATTGTTTCTTCACAGAGCTCATGATTGAGGCTGAGTTTGGGAAATTATTAGAAAGGGCACTATACAAAAATATCAGAAAGCTAAGGAGATGCACTAGCTCTAGCAGTTAAAGCACTTGCTGCACAAGCCAATAGATGAGGGTTCAGATGTCTACAACCCATTTCAAAGCCAGGTGAAGTGTGGCAGCTCCCTGTAATTCCAAGAGACACAGGATCCTCACTTAGGAGCAAGCTGGAGAGTGAAACTAGTCATATCAGCAGGCTCTGTGTTAGACAAGAGACCATGCCTAAAAGAATAGCGTGAGAGCACCGTTGAGGAAAAGTAATTTCTGGTATCTATCTAGGGCCTCCCCATACACTTGCATGCACACACCTGCACTCATATATATGCAAACCCACACCCATACATGCACACTATACACAGAGGAAAAAAGAAAAAAATTATGAAACATGTTTTTTGTAATTTTATAAGTAATTATAAAACTTACTTTGTATGTGGTTAGATTACAGAAGCTATAAACACTCTCACTTATCTTTCTGCATGCCTTGGCCTCTGTAGAATGTAAAAATGCTGCCACCAAGTGTGAAATTTCAACAAGAGAAATAAGATAAAAATGGAAAACTAAAATATACTTCTGAGATCTGATGTTAGCATTTATTAACAGGCCTGGAAAATCTTCACTTCAAAAAGTAACGTCACTTCAAGAGAAGTGTATCTGGTTATTGTTAACTGAAAAATAAGTGATTTTATACTGCTCTATGACTTTTACTAAAATAATTACTTCATAAACTGCTAAAATTTTACAACATCAGATTTTTATTTTTACCATGTACTTTTTTTTTTTTGGCCTTTTTGAGATAGGGTCTCCCTGTAGCCCCAGATGACCTGGAACTCACTCTGTAGACCAGGCTGGCCTTGAACTCACAAAGATCCGCCTACTTCTGCCTCCCAAGTGCTAGGATTAAAGGCGTGCACTACCACGCCCGGCAAACCATGCACTTTTGAAGATACTGTTAATTCACAGTTGATTACGTGAAATATTCAAAAAAGTATGTCATGTGCCCCCCCCCACTTCTTTTCCTGATGATCTAATGTGTTATTGGGATTCCATGTTACAACTACAGAGCTGAGACCATTAACTTCTTTATTTTCATTTTCTCCATCAAGCAAACTTGGAAGATCGGAACAATACAATGTTATCAAGAATTACCAGTAAGCCTAAGAACAGGATGTGTAGCCTGTGGACCAGAATTAATCACCAACTTTTCTTGCATTGCCCTCAAACCAGTAAAAATGACTTTAACATTTTTATATGATAAAAGCATAAAACAGTATTTTATAGTACATGGAAATGATATAATATTCAGATTTCTGTGTTCTTTCAAGATGATTTTTTGGACACAGACATGCATTTTTTATGCATGATCTATAACCAATTCTGCAATATAATGGGAGAGTTGAGTACTTACAACAGAGACCTTATGGCCCCCTGGCCTAAAATTGTTATCATCTGGCCCATTCTAGACTGAATTATGTCCCACCTAAATTTATATGTTAAACCCCTGACCTCTGATGTGACTATCCAAGATAGGATCTTTAAAGTGTCGATTAAGAAAAAATGAGGTCATAAGGGTGGGGTTTTAATCCAGGGCATGTGTCTACATACCAGGGAGCAACTCCATTAGTGTGACTGGGCAGAGAGAAGGCCACACAGACACAGCAAGGAGAGGTCCCTGTGGACCCTGGAGGGAAGACGCTGGAGAAATGGAACTTAGCAGGTTTGATCTTGGACTTTTAGCCTCCAGAACTCCTAGAAGCTAAATGTCTGTTGTTTAAGCCACAACCATATGGTAAATTGGTTACCAGAAGAAATCAAAGCATAGCCTAGCAAAATGTGCTAAACAAAATATTTGGCAACTCCTGACCAAAAAAAAAAAAAAAAAGCTACCAAACTTTAAAGATCACAAGCTAACCTTGACTACCACATTGTTTTGTTTGGAAGTATACAAACTGTGGTTATTCTCCTGCTTCAGCTTCTGAGAGCTGGGATCATGCAATCACCATGCTTATTCAATGTTTGTTCTTTCCAGACTCAAGTACAAACAGATACGTGCTTTCCTTAATTTGCTCCATTTTTCCTGCACTGAATTAAGGAAAGCACCTGTCTGTTGTAGGTTTGAGGCAACTGCAAAACTGAATACTACATATTCAAGAGAAGCCTGGAATACACTGTAGTACTCAGTTTTGCATTTGCTTTTTGTTTGATTTTGTGTTTTTTTTTCTATTTTTTTTCTTTTGTTTTTTTTCAAGACAGGGTTTCACTCTGTAGTTCTGGCTGGCCTGGAACTCTTGATCCTCCTGCCTCTGCCTTTTCAACATACCCTACTTGCCTACACTACATTAAAATAAAACAAAATAAGAAGTAAAACTTGCAGTAGAGGAAGGAGCCTCTGTCCATTACAGTTAGTTGCAACTCAGTTCTGGGTAAAGCCCTTTATCCTATGTCCCCAGTGTTTACTGTAAAAGTGTGTGGGAGTTTCTGCTGCTTATCTAGGTTTTTGTTTTTTAATTCTTTTGGGCTATTCTGAATTTTCAAATTTATGGTTTTTTAATAAAAAATGTATTTTGGGTGGATACTTTACTGTATAACCATATAGTATACTGCACTTTTCTCCTTCCCTCAGGAAACATTCATCAGGGACATGAAAAGTAGCCCAGATCTGGTTGAGAACAAATCCCACTGCCCCAAGCTGCCTACTCAGAGGGAATGCTCTATAGTGCAAACCAGGCTGCTTCTGAGTAACAAAGAAAGCAGACACTGCCTGTGTTCAACTCTGGTTACAACAAAGACAGAGTGACAGTACATGCCTGCAGTCCTAACAACACAGAAGACCGGGTAACAGTACATGCCTGCTGTCCTAACAACACAGAAGACAGTGACAGTACATGCCTGCAGTCCTAACAACACAGAAGACAGTGACAGTACATGCCTGCAGTCCTAACAACACAGAAGACCGGGTAACAGTACATGCCTGCTGTCCTAACAACACAGAAGACGGGGTAACAGTACATGCCAGCAGTCCTAACAACACAGAAGACGGGGTAACAGTACATGCCTGCCATCCTAACAACACAGAAGACAGCGTGACAGTACATGCCTGCAGTCCTAACAACACAGAAGACAGGGTAACAGTACATGCCTGCAGTCCTAACAACACAGAAGACCGGGTAACAGTACATGCCTGCTGTCCTAACAACACAGAAGACGGGGTGACAGTACATGCCTGCAGTCCTAACAACACAGAAGATGGGGTAACAGTACATGCCTGACATCCTAACAACACAGAAGACAGAGTGACAGTACATGCCTGCAGTCCTAACAACACAGAAGACGGGGTAACAGTACATGCCTGCAGTCCTAACAACACAGAAGTGTGGGAGGCTCAAAGATTATTTGAACCCCAGAAACTGAGGCCAGCCTGGGCCACATAACGGGATCCTATCTCTAAAAACAGCAACAGCAATGAAGTCAAAGTGCATTTTATTGCAGTTGATGTTGGTTAATGCCCATGGCATCATAGATGAGGAGGGATTTTGAATAACTTGATCTCTTTATGAGCTGATCTGGCTAGGTTAGGCAGCAGTATACAAAATGTCTCCCTCATTCCCATGCTCATGTGGGTGGGCACAAACCCCTTGGCAATTTGTCCATAGCATGGGTTCCTTCTGAGCATGAGGGCTCCTAGCAGCTTACTTCCATGGAACTTCCATGAGCATCCTGGCAGAGAAAAAGAGCACTGCCTGGTACCATCTGGAGGAATTCCCACAAGAATATCATGGTATTTCTTTTCCTTCTTTCTTATCAATAGCCAAAGAAGTAGGAGACAATACAACAAAGGGAAGATTGAAAAGTATTTGTTTTATAACTTGATTGCTAATAAGTATTTGAAGGAGATATATGGGATGAGGAACAAATCCAAGCAGAATGAAGTCAAGTGTAGCCATCTGGTTCTGGGTTTCCAATTGTTTCTAGTGTAAACAAATGTTTGACCCAGAAGGAACAGGAGAACTAGCCATTGACAAAACCGTGGTAACCTGCAGTGTGGTGACAGGAGTGACTGGAAAGAACCTGTTTGATTGCAAAATTCTCTCTGTCACTCATCTGTCTCCTTCTCTCTTTCTCCACACACACACACACACACACACACACACACACCTACCTCTGGGAAGACAGCTCTTACTGAATGGAGAGACAGAGTAGCGTAGAGAGTTCTTAGTCTCAGGGGGCCCTACACAAGAAATACTTACAACTGGGTAATTGGCACTAGCATCCACAGATGAGGGATACCATTCGTCGTTTGTTTTTCTGGGACTGTGTTACTTCACTCAGCCTCATTCATAAAAAAAGTGGACCCCCACCAGTCTTCCTGTTCAAGGAGGTCTTGGAGATCCAGTAATGGGACTTCAGCCAGTGTCCAGTCTATAAAGAGGAAAGTCTTCTCATGCTTCAGAAAAGGAAGCCTGGTCTAGCTAGACCTGATTTTGTCCTCGAGTAGATGGAACTGGTAAATGAAAAGCTGAAATGAGCAAGGCACTCCCACCCTCCTCCCCCCACAAAAAAACTGAGAGACCCCAGAGGACCAGATCCTCAACTGACCTTGAGAAAACAAAAACCTTGGTTAATCTGGGCTAACTGTGTGGACTTAAGTATACAAAAGGAAAGTAAAACCAGAAATATACAATCAGTAAGACCAGAGAAATTGTACTTCAGATATAAAACTTGAGATCTTAGTAAAAAGACAAAAAGAAAAAAGAGAGAGTACTGTGGTTTGGCCTGTCTTCAATTCTTACTGGCAAGTGCATCTACTCTGTGGCTGCCACTGCTTTTGCCACTCTTCAAAGACAGGAGATACAGCTTTTTAACCCTCCAATATGGACTGAAGATTCATGTCTCTCCAAGAATCCTCTAAACCTTCAATGCCAGATGGGGACTACTGAGATACCCAGCTTATGGACTAATCAGCTAAGGGGATTTCAGCCTCATCAGAGTATAGACTGCCATTGTTGGACTACCAGGGCTGTATCATGGAGGCCAGTGCAGGGGGATTAAGACAGGATGTGTATTTAATGGACTTCATTTGGGGGACCATGGGAGGGAAAGACTGCAGTGTGGAGCACAAGGGCAGGACTGACGGTTGTTTGGGCTTGCCAAGGAGGAACCTTCAAACACTTCCTTAAGGAAAACATGACATCTTTTAGAAAAAAAATCCTCCAATTCAGATGATCTGGGTAGGTAGGTATGTATATATTTATGTGTGTATATATATATATATAACTATGTATATATATTGAAGCAATACAAGTTAGAGAGAACAACAGCAAAAAAAGAACTGGAAAAAAAACTCTGGAAAGACTCAGAAAAAGATGGATAAATCCATCGTGGCTGAGTATAAGAGAGCTGGCTTCTTACCCCAATAACCTAGAAGGTCAGCAGGAGGTGGGAAGTGCTTCCACCCATCATACTAGACATCAGGCACCTGCAGCCCATCCCTCAGGGGAGTGTGGCATGCCATGTAGCCTTCCTCACCTTTTCTCTCCTGTGGCATGTCTGTCTGCCTCATCCTCAGGAGGCAAATGGTGCAAGCCATAAGCTTATCTCACTGGGCTACGTTACTCCTGCCATAAAATTGAGCCCTGGCAGAGCCCAGGTAAGCTTCACCTCTGTGCCACCCACCTCCTGGTCAATATACAAGCGCTTAAAACCCCTGTAATAAATGAGTTTGTTCACATATGCTACTCCCGGTTTCCTTGATCTGCAGGTTAATCACCGTCTTGGGGACTGTCCACTGCTCACTTCTCTCCTTGCAGTCCTAGCAGTGGCTACATGGCCGGGCACTGCTGCCATACCTAGTGCCATGAGGCTGGTGACCTTGGAGGCAGGACCCTCAGGACAACAAGGTTCTAGGTAGGAAAAGTTCACTATCTCATTAACAGACTAGGTATGACTATGTACTCCACCCATCTATTTAGCATGAATTAAGGTGAACCTGCTTCCTAGGAGTGGTCCTATGACCAGGTGATTGAACACTGAAATTGGAAAGATGGGTTTTGCAACAAATAGACTAGAGATTTTATAGTGTTGACCAGTTAATCTTATGGGGCTATTTGCTATTCAATACTACTCTGATTATATTATTAGAATTTATATTAAAATTGAATTCTTCTTTTTACAGGAATATATATGAGATTTGAACAAGATTTTAAATTCTAAATGGACCTTTTAAGTGTCAATTTATCTTAGTTAAGCTTCAGTTTACCAGATATGCAATAAAAATAATATGATACTATAATGCTAGTGAAAATGACAATCTTAAAAATGACTTACTTTTTAAATTCTGTTTTGGTACAGGGTTCCCCTGTAGCCCCAGCTGGCCTATACAGACCAGGCTGTCCTCAGTCTCACAGAGATCTTTGTCTGCCACCCACATGCAACAATCAAAGAAAAATATCTACTTTTAAGAGATTTTTATTTTTTAAAATAAATGAGATTATCTATGGAGAATATTTATCCTGTGTTTATAAACATGTTAAATAACCTCTTTTCATTATTAAAACTGTGAACAATATCTGTTAAAATGTTTTTGGCAGGGCATGGTGGCCCACACCTTTAATCCCAGCACTTAGGAGGCAGAGGGAGGCAGATCTCTGTGAGTTCAAGGTCAGAAAAAAAAATGACTTTATAAACCATGAAGCTAAGAACCACTAGACTCCACTGGAGCACCAAACATTTAGGTCTCTAACTGAAAGTCCATTTGTTGTGATCTATTATTGACATGTTCTACTCTTAATGCATGTAGGTTATAAATTCCAACTATATTTTATAAGTCCATAATGTGTGTATGCAACATCAAGGCATTCTGGAAACATCAGACAAGTGTTTTGATTACCCATTTCCAGTGACTCCATCCTAAATGGAGAGTTATTCAATAAAGACCCAATATATGAACAGGTTGATTATTTCTGAAAGCATTTAATTCAACAGGGCTTGAGGAGAGAGAAGCCCTTTAGGAAAAACCCATAAATCAGTAAAGTCAAATACAATAAGCATATACTATGATGAAACCAGAAGAATAATTGTAAACACATTTAATAAGCGGATTAAACTAGAGGAGGAAATTGTTAAGGAATTCTTAATGATTCATATTGATGGAATGCCGGAATAACAAAGCAGACAATTAATCAAAGACAAGTGAAAATTAATGTTTGTGATTTGTGGCCTGGAGTTGGAGGTCTAATAAGAGAGAAAGTGGAATGGAGCACCCCATAAAAGAGAGAATGATAGAAAAAAATGGGATAAATATTGTTTTCCTTAAAACAAAATGGAAGAAAGCTGCAGAAATAAGCAGGCGAGGGGTGCAGCTAAGTGGCAGAGCACCTGCTGCCATGTGCCAAGCCCTTTGCTCACTACCTGGCACAGGAAAAGCAGAAGAATATAATGACAATTTGGTTGTTGCTTGTTTTGTTTTCCTCAGACATGTTTCTAGGAAGAGCAATGGTGCATGTGTTCATGTGTGTGTGTATAAATGTTCTTTGTACTCAAATTCTAAATTCACAGAGAGCAAAACAGGCTCCACATTTGGGTCAGTGTTCCCTCCCCAACCTGAGGTGTAGAGACATCTCATTCACATATCATCCATTATATAGACTCCTGGGTTGCTGGATAATTGATTTGCTGGTTTGTGGCAGGGGTGCCGTGGCCCTGCTTGATTGGGACTATTAACCAAGGTTTCTATAGTTTAAAGGTGTCTGCTCAAGTGTATGTTAAGGATGTACTGCTCAGTGCAAAAGTGTTGGGAGCTAAAACCTGTGAGAAGTGATTAGGCCAAGAAGGTGCTCTCACAGATGCCTTACAGTGGTATAGTGAGACTGGGTTCATTACTGCAAGAGTAAGGTTTATTTTTTTTGAGGAGTGGGTTTATTATTTTATGATCTCTCTCTCTCTCTCTCTCTCTCTCTCTCTCTCTCTCTTTTTTTTTTTTTTTCCTTTTCCTGTGGAGCAAAACAGCAAGAAGTCTCTCTCCAGACACTATCTGCAGTATCTTGGACTTCGAGCCTCCAGAACTATGAGAAAATAAATTTCTGATCTTTATCAATTGCTTGATGTCAGCTATTTTGTTATAGCAGCACAATATGGGTGAGCACATAGAGCATCATCACTTACATGATCGTTTTCTTTTTATGCTTTGTATATCTCATTCTGATTATCACAGAGATGTCCTGCCTTGGGCACTATTCTATTGCCTAGGAACTTGGAATTGATTCAAATCTCTTGAGAACTTTGAGAATGTCTAACTTCTCTTTCACCCTTCATCTCTGTTTTACAAACTGATGCCAAAAACAATTCTCAAACTTTATTCACAAGAATCAAATTAATAACTTAGATGATTTTTTTATAATAGTTTCTACATCATTGCTCAAAAAATATATGGTGAGGGCCACAGGGATGGAAGCGCAGGTAAGGGAGTATACATTAAGTTTGAACCCCGGTGGTAGGAGAAAACCACCTCCTACAAGTTATCCTCTGACCTCCATATGAGTGTTGTGGCATGTGCATACACACACACACACACACACACACACAGAGGCATACAAGATAAAATGCTAAAGAAAAACTATAATGAAGCTTATCACAAATATACTATTCTAGTATATTAAAAACTGCAGACTACTAAAAACAATGATGGAGGTACATTGTTTTTAATATGCTGGCAAAAAAAATATTTTCTTGTGTCTGCTTCCTTAACACCCTGTGAATATTCCTATTGTGTCTGACTCAGGCTGTGTTATCAGGGTTTGTTATCTGTTACATGAATCATGCTGTCTTACCAATCTTTGTTCCTATGTCTACATCAACCACTTAGCTAAGAAGTCTTTGAAGACTGAGATGAGATTCATCCATCTTCATGTTCCCATGGCCCACACCACACCCCAGAGAGTCATCTGGTTCATCATAACTGCTGTGTAATCAGGTACAAAGTATCTTGGCACATAAATTAACAATGTTTTGCTGCCTTAAATATTACCCAGAGCTACTTAATATTTCACTACCAATTTAGAAGATCTGAAATACAACCTTTCAAATTTGATTATCACCACACTTCTATAGGTAAGTCCAAGATTGCTTATACTGTCCTATCTGAAAAGGCTTAACAACTTGAATTTGCTTCTCAATGCTACCATGTTAATTGCTGGGGGATGGGAGATGGTGGCAGAGCTTGATTCTAGGCCTCAAAATACACTTGGAAAAATCTCCATGATTCCGTTTCATCTAGTAAGCAGCAAATTATTTTACTTTAATTTCTATGTTAACATGTGGAGCACTCACTCCTGCGTGGAGGAGGATGTCCTCCTCTTGGTGTCCTGTACTTTTTGCCTTATTCCTTTGAAACAGTCTCTCAATGGCTGATTAGATTAGAGTGACAGTCAGTAAGTCCCAGAAATCTTCATGTTTCTGTCCACAACAAACCTGGGTTACAGGTGAGCATAGCAGTACCTGTTCTTTTTGTTTGTTTGATTTGTGTATGGTGAGGATACAAATTCAATTCCTCATGCTTGTGCAAGACCTCTTACCCACTGAGACATCCCCTTAGACCCAGAAAATTCTTTTCTAAAAAAAAAAGGTCTTGGATTCCTTATGATCAGCAGTTTTATACTCCTGCACATATTTACAATTGACTATATTCCATAAACATTACAACTTGCTCTTTGAACAATAAATAGTATCGCATCTTTAGAAAAACAGATTTGTTTGGAAGCAAGTAGAGAAGTTAAAGAAAATGGTTTCTCCTTGGAATAAAGGACTATTTATTTGGACAGACTGATGGATAAAATGGAATATATATCTTATATATACAGATCCAATGTGAAACTAGAATATAGAACTGAAATTATTAATTAAGTGTATGAAGTTCAGATGGTCAAGGAAGAGTGTGAGAAGAGTCAGATGAAATAATGTAGCATTGAGAACATGTAAGGCCAGATGTGGTGAACTTAGAATAGGAATAGTTAGATGAAGAGGAAAGACAAGAGAAGGTACTGGATTCTTTTTTCTTATTTGCTGTCTTAGAGCCTTTATGGGAACTTTTCTTGCCTTTTTTCCCCCCATTTTCTTAGGAGTCCTGTTTTGTGGGCAAACACAGTTCACCTGTCGCTTCAGCTATAACCCAAACACCTGATTGTAGATCATCCATGCTTCCCATTCTCTTGCCCAAGTGACTGGTTTGGTGGTCCACAGACACCCAAACTGGAAGGATAGACCAATAATTGTCAATACTGGGATGGCTTTTGGGTGAACTGTCAGAGAATTGGATGCCCTTATGATGAACTACATGGTAAAAAGATGTGAATTTTAACAATTATGGCATAATGCATGATCTGGGATGGGATGGGGTGGGGGGGAGGGATAGGGGAATATGCCTGAACAGAAATGAAAAAAGATGTAAATTTAAGGCTGACCATTATCATTTTGAAGAGACTTAGGGGCCAAACTAGAGAGAAAAAACTGAAAAAGGTGATACCTTTAAAGTCTTGGGTTTAGATATCTAAATACACATGAATTTGGAAAAACTGGTTACATGAATTTTCTATTTATTGTTATTATTATTAATTTATTTATTATTATTTTTGTCTTTTTGACACAGGGTCTCCCTGTAGCCCCAGCTAGCCTGGAGCTCACTATGTAGACCAGGCTGGCCTTGAACTCACAGAGATCTGCCTGCCTCTGCCTCCCAAGTGCTGAGATTACAGGTATGTGCCACCACATCTGGCTCTATTGTTATTACTTTAATTAAGTCACAGTTGTATGTCTTGATAAATTTAATGTGAACTACCTAACTAATATGCTTGGAGAGCATTCCAGCAAGTTTATTTTTTAGGAGACATGGACAAAACAGAATAGGGAAGAAAAGGATGGAAAAGAACATCAGAAAATTGGTCTTAAAATTTTATAAAAGACTGAGAAACAGATGCAAGACAGGACTTAACATGTATGACAGAATCCATGAGCTCTGGCGGGGAGTGGGGGTGTGTGAGGGGTGGGCATGGATGGTGGAATGAGTCTAAATTTAATTAAGAAATGTTTTATGAAATGCACTCAGTAAAAATTAACTTAAAAAATTTTGTAAAGTTTGGCTAGTGAGATGGTTCAGCAGATAAACGTGCTTGCTGCCAAGCTGACAGTCCAAGTTCGATCCCCAGGACCCACACGGTAGAAGGAGCGAACTGACTCCTACAATACATCTCTGACCTCCACCTTTAGCATGCACACAACCTCTAAAAATAAGGTAAAGAAATTTTGAAAATTTCCAAAATTTTATATGAAATATACAATAAGAATCTCAGGATGGTGTTAAGAAAATGTCCTAAACCGAGTGTGATGGCACACGCCTTTAATCCCAGCAGTTGGGAGGCAGAGGAAGGCAGACCTCTGTGAGTTCAAGGTCAGCCTGGTCTGGTCTACAGAGTGAATTCCAGGCCAGCTGGGGCCACAGGGAGACCATGTCTTAAAAAGACCAAAAAGACAACAACAAAAAAAATGTCCTGAGTTCTAATAGTAGACATGAGACAAATGTTCATTCTCTTCTCTCTCCTGAACTACGCCTCTTTAATGAGCTAGAAGGAACTCAGTGATGCAGTTGCTCCTCTCACTCCTATTGCATTATTTTATATAATGAATTATCTTGGTGATCTAAGCAGTTTTCCATCTGGGCACATCATTTGTTGCAAGTCAGGTGGGATATAAATCATCTCAGTCCTTGAGGTGTGTTTTAGTTAAGACATTGCTAGAAGCTGTAAAGAACATCCCAGAGGTATAACTCTAGTAGTTTACATCTGGCTCATGTACCAGTTGAAAGTTTGTGTTCCTGGTAAGCCAGTACTTTTGCCCATGAGAAAATTTTATCCTCCAAGGTCTTTTTCACTACAGATTCTGAATTCAGTTTTTAAAAGATATTTTATTTTATGTGTATCAGTATGTATTTCCTGCATGTGTGTAAGTGCACCCATGTCATACAGTGCCCACGGAGGTCAGAAGAGGTTGTTGGATCCCCTGGAACTGCAGTTACAGATGTCTGTTAGCCGCTATGTAGGTGCTGTGATTCAGACCCAGGTTGTCTGCAAGAGCAGTCACTGTTTTGAATCACTGAGCCATCTCTCCAGCTCCTCAGTTGTTTGGGGATTAATTAAATTAATTAATTAATTATTGGTCTTTTTTTGAGACAGGGTCTCCCTGTAGCTACAGCTGTCCTGGAACTCATTATATAGACCAGGCTGGCCTTGAACTCACAGATCTGCTTGCCTCTGCCTCCCAAGTGCTGGGACTACAGGTATGCCCCACCACACCCCAGCTTTTTTCCACCATTTTTATCCAAAAATGCCACATATTATTTGTATCTGTATATCCTGGTAAGGACTAATTCAATAAATTAATGATTAGATGTAAAGAAAGCTGAAAAATAAAGTTCATAGCTGAGTAGCCTTTTCCCAGAAATAACAATCCTATCAAAGAGAAAAATGCATATTCGATGCTATCAAATTTGTCGCAGGCCTTTAGTCACTGGCCTATTATTTCTAGCCTTATACAATTATATTGGTCCCGGGCTGGAGCGATGGCCTAGCGGTTAAGAGCGCCGACCGCTCTTGCAGAGGACCCGGGTTCGATCCCCAGCACCCACATGGCGGCCGGGAGCCGTCTGAAACTCCAATTCCAGGAGAACTCCAGTTCCAGGGAATTCCGACGCCCTCTTCTGACCTCCGCGGCATTGCACGTCACGGGTGCACACATGCACATGCATCAATGCAGACAGATACAATCAGTACACATCTACGGGAAATAAAATTATAACAATTATATTGGTCCCCAAGTAGGACATTTAAGATTCTCTGTGTGTTCCCTGAGGTGAAGATCAGGAAGCAGCTATTCAGTCGTGCCACTGCCTTAAAAGTTTTCTGCTTGGCGAGCTTCAGTTCATGAAGCTCTGTAAGTAGTTCATAGTTGTAAACTAGGCTGAACACTGGCACTTCATTTCGCTTGTTTTACATTTGAGCTATCATTTGTCGGAAGAAAGAAATGTACTTTATTCCCATCTTTAATTCATGGCTGAGGTTCCAGTAGGAAAAAAAAAAAACTAACATGAGAGAAGGACATATAATGTTGTTTTGTCTTTGCTTTGTGAGACAGGATCTTAGGTAGCAAAGACCTGCCTTGAACTTGCAGTGCAGCCAAGGGTGCTCTTGCATTCCTGAGACTGCCACCTCTTTTCCCAGGTTCTGGGGTTGTATGCATATATTCACATCTGGCTCTGGAGATTTATCTAATCGGATTTTTCTGTCACTTAGGAACTTTCATAAGGAAATGGAGTCTACCCCCTCCCAGTCAGCCCCCTCCCAAAAAACCCTGTAAATTTGTGTCTTTTTTATGCTTTGGTGGAACTGTGTAAACAAAATTTGTCAGGACACATAAGACGAATCAAAAATTAGTAACCATCTTTGGGATGAAAAGGGTCCATAACTAGTGGATAATCACAAACCAGAGTCATGATCCAAGCAATCACTCCCTTCCCCATGCTGAGATCCTTACCTTCTTCCCTCCCCCAGTTATTAAACATACATGAGAATTCTTATGTTCCACAACTCATCAGGTATCTCAGAATCTCTTCCACAGGCTTAGAAGTCTGGGAGATATCTTAGCATTCACTGGATGCTAAATATATCAAGGGAAAAAACTTAGACTTATGAGTGAGTCCAAAATTTTTTAAAAAGCTGCATACTCGAAAGAGATAGGCATATACTTTTATTTTTGAAATAAATTCTTGTAAAATAAGATCTTTCAGAAATAAAGGTCCAATGAAATTAATTTATCTATTTTTATGCTAGGTTACAGGGTGATATGGCAACATTCTGATATGATGGAAAAATATGTTTTATGGCTAAGGAACTGGAAGAGAAGGATTTAGCCAAGACTATGTGCTTTCCATTACTGTCCTTCGGAAGCAAGCTTGGTCTTCTGTTCCATATCTAGAGGGGTACATCTACAGTAGGGGGCTTGTGGACTGCTCTAGGAAAATGTCAGAAAATTCAAAAAATATGTATTATTTTCTGTTTTCTAAAAGTGACTTTGGAAAGAGGAAAGCACTGTTTACTTTTAAAAAGTCTATCTTTGTTGGATTAAAAGTGTCAGACTACCTTCCAGGGTGGAGCCAAGTCAGTTTGGCCACCTGCACTCATCAGCACACAGAGCAAAACCAGAGTGCCAATCCACAAAGGGGCAGCATCCATGGTTGGCTGACCATCATTCCAGTGGCTGTAAAGAGATGGCTGTAACCCTCAACATTAGGAACCCAAGAACTCTACCTATTTCAGAACATAAACTAGAGGACAAACAGTATAAAACTATCATGTGATGCTGGGAAATCTCCCAAATACCACTCAGAGAATCTTGCATAGGAGGCCTGTGAGCTAATGCAACCTTCTGTGAAGATCTAGCTTCTTCTTTTACCCACAGTGAAACCCTGATGGGAATCAGCCTGTACAAGAACATCTTGGTCCACAATAGGGTCATTGTGCTGAGTGAGGACCAGAAACAGCCAAAATGTAACCTACATGCAAGGGTTGCAAATAAATATCTCTGATGGGGGAAAAAAAAAACCCAAGAATTTCCAACTGCTAGAAAAGAAAAATCCCTACCTAACATTTCTAAGCAGTGTGTATGAGAAGCAGAAATTAAGAGTGAAGGATCGGGGATCTCTCAAGACCACCTGAAGCACAGGTAAGAGCTGGGTGCTTCAGCCAAGTGGATTGTTTGATTGGGTTTCATTGTTTTTGTTGATCTTTCACCCAATTGGCTGGTGTGGCTGTGGGGGCAGAGTTATTCTCCCAGCTGGTATAAAAAGTGGGTTTGTGTGAGTCCTGATATCAGGGATCTCCCAAAACCACCTGAAGCACACTGACTTCTCAGTGCAAACTATGAAAGCAAGAAGAACGTGGAGCAAAGCATTCCCAGTGTTAAAGGACAATAGATGCCAACCCAGGTTACTATACCCAGCAAAAATGTCTATTATAGTTGAAGGAGAAAGAAAAACCTTCCATGACATAAACAAGATGAAAGAACACATCTCCAGAAAACCAACCCTTCAGAGAATACTTGAAGCAATTCAAAGGACAGAAGAAAGGAGGTGATATGATATGATATGGTATGAATGATATGATACACCAAATGGACCTCACAGACATCTATGAATATTCCAACCTAATATCAGAGAATACACTTTCTACTCAGCACCCCATGGAACATTCCCAGGCACCTAGAAAGAGAAATCAATAAAAGCATAACTGTAGAAGTAGAAACCTAAACCACAAATGAATAATAAGGCAAAAGGAAGCAACACAAACCTATCAGTCATAACCTTAAATATTAATGGACTAAATTCCCCAATCAAATGACATAGACTGGGAGATTGGATTAGGAAACAGAACCTGATTGAAATCTCCTGAGCCCAGCGGCAGGAAGAGGGGGAGACAGGTAGGAACTGGGTGCCTCTTTGGTCCTGCTGTCTTTGGTTTGATTGGCCTTTGTGGCTGTGAGGTTGGAGTTATCCTCCCAGCTGGGATTAAAGGTGTGGTCTTTGGCTTGATTAGATCTAGTGGCTGTGGGGGCGGAGTTATCCTCCCAGCCTGTATTAAAGGCACGCTTGTGTGACTCTTGAGATTTGAGATCTCCTGAGCCCAGCGGCAGGTGCCGGGGCGCGGGCTGAAGAGCCCCCCCCCCCCCGCCAACTGAGATTACGAAGAAGGATCTGAAGGAGGCAAGCAAAGCACGCCTTCAACACAGTGAAGAGGCATTCAGGACTCACATTGGAATACAGGCAAGGAGAAGCCCATATGCCAGGATCACGAAGAAGAAACTACACTGGAAAGGTGCAGGATAATCCCACGCCAAGCTTTACCAACCCTATGGATGACTCCTGCAGTGGGATCCCCCCGGGGATGCCCCAGGACACAGACATCAGAAACACAATTGGGAACATACTTAAAGAACTACAAGATCATAAAGAACAAATTAAAGAACTAAGAAAAGAGAATGAGGACCGAGAGAGAGAGAATGACAAGCTCCGGAAGGAAGTAGAAACACTGAAAAGATCCCATGCTGAAAAAGAAAAAGAAACCAACCAGCAAACAAAAGAGCTACAAAAAGAGATCGAGAAGCTCCAAAAAGAAATAGAAACACTAAAGAAATCAGAAGAGGAAATGAAAAAGGAAATCAAACACTCATCCATTCAAGAGGAAAGGAATGAAAAAAGCCTCAGAAGCAGAATGGAGGAAGCAGAACAAAGAATATCAGACCTGGAGGACAACACAGAACAACTAAAAACCTCAAGGAAAGATTATGAAAAATTTAAAAATACACAAAAATGGAACAACCAGGAGCTGTGGGACACTATGAAAAGATCAAACCTCCGCATCATAGGAATAGAGGAAGGAGAAGAATCCCAAGAGAAAGGTATTGATCAGATCTTCAACAGAATAATAGATGAAAACTTCCCCAAACTAAAAAAGGACAAACCAATACCAATACAAGAAGCACATAGAACTCCAAACAGACAAGATCAGAAAAGAAATTCTCCACGCCACATCATAGTTAAAATGCTGGACACCCAAAACAAAGAGAAAATTCTTAAAGCGACAAGAGAAAAACAACAAGTGACCTATAAGGGGAAACCTATCAGAATAACAACGGACTTCTCACAGCAAACGATGAAGGCAAGAAGAACCTGGAGCAAAGCATTCCCAGTGTTGAGGGACAATGGATGCCAGCCCAGGTTACTATACCCAGCAAAAATGTCAATCATAGTGGAAGGAGAGAGGAAAATCTTCCATGACATAAACAACTTGAAAGAATACATGTCCGGAAAACCAACCCTTCAGAGAATACTTGAAGCAATCCAAAGAACAGAAGAAAGGAGCAACCAACCCCAGGCAACTAGAAGGAGAAATCAATAAAAGCATAACTGCAGAAGTAGAAACCTAAATCAAAACCGCAGATGGATAATAAGGCAAAAGGAAGCAACACAAACCTATCAGTCATAACCTTAAATATTAATGGACTAAATTCCCCAATCAAAAGACATAGACTGGGAGACTGGATTAGGAAACAGAATCCATCGATATGCTGTCTGCAAGAAACACATCTTACCTTCAAGGACAGGCACCACCTTAAAGTGAAGGGATGGAAAAAAATATTCCAAGCAAATGGTACCAAAAAGAAAGCAGGTGTTGCTATTTTAATATCGGATAAAATAGACTTCAAAGTAAAAGAAATCAGAAGAGACAAAGAAGGCCATTACATTTTCATCAAAGGAACAATCCACCAAGAAGATTTCACAATTATGAATATATATGCCCCAAATTCTGGTGCACCAAACTTTATAAAGACAATTCTCCAGGACCACAAGTCACAGACTAACCCCAGCACACTCATAGTGGGAGATTTCAATACCCCACTGAGTCCTTTGGATAGGTCAACAGGACAAAAAATAAACAGAGAGACATCTGAACTGAACGATATGATACACCAAATGGACCTCATAGACCTCTACCGAACATTCCATCCTAATACCAGAGAATACACTTTCTACTCAGCACCCCACGGAACATTCTCCAAAATCGACCACATCCTGGGACACAGAAGAAACCTCTACAAATACAAAAAGATTGAAATAATTTCATGCATCCTGTCAGACCACAGTGCAATGAAGCTCAACATCAACACCAGGACAAGCCCTCCTGCCTACAAGAACACATGGAGACTAAACAACACACTCTTGAATAATGAATGGGTCAAGGAAGAGATAAAGAAAGAAATAAAAACATTCCTGGAACTGAATGACAATGACAATACAACACAACAAAACTTATGGGATACCTTAAAAGCAGTCCTAAGAGGGAAATTTATAGCCCTGGGTGCCTACATTAGAAAAACAGAAAGAGCACAAGTGAATGATCTAACACTACAGCTAAAAGCACTTGAGAGGCAACAACAGATGAACCCTAAACGCAACAGACAGGAAGAAATAACAAAAATCAGAGCAGAAATCAATGAAATAGAAACAAAGAAAACAATACAAAAAATCAATGAAGCCAAAAGTTGGTTCTTTGAAAGAATAAACAAGATAGACAGACCTCTAGCCCAGTTAACAAAAAGAAAGAAGGAACAACTCCAAATCAATACAATCTGTGATGAAAAGGGAAATATCACAACGGACAAGGAAAAGATCAAGAAAATTATATGGGAATATTACAAGAACCTATATTCTACCAAGTTTGAAAATCTAGAAGAAATGGATGAATATCTGAAATCTTGGGAATCACCAAAGCTTGGCCAAGAGGAGACCAGCAGCTTAAACAGACCCATAACATATGAAGAAATAGAGGATGTAGTAAGAAGCCTCCCAACTAAAAAAAGCCCAGGCCCAGACGGTTTCACAGCAGAATTCTATAAAACATTTCAAAAAGACCTACAACCATTATTTCTGAAACTGTTTAGAAGTATACAATCAGAGGGAATTCTCCCAAATTCCTTCTATGAAGCCAACATCACTCTATTACCAAAACCAGGCAAAGATCCAACTAAAAAGGAGAATTATAGACCCATCTCCCTCATGAACACAGATGCCAAAATTCTAAACAGAATACTGGCAAATCGCATACAGACCCACATCAAGAAGATCATCCATCATGACCAAGTTGGATTCATACCAGAGATGCAGGGATGGTTCAACATACGAAAATCAATAAACATCATCAAACACATAAACGGAATCAAAGACAAAAACCACACCATCATCTCAATTGATGCTGAAAAAGCCTTTGACAAAATCCAGCATCCCTTCATGCTTAAAGTCCTAGAAGGAATTGGATTGGAGGGATCATTCCTCAATGTAATCAAAGCCATATACAGGAAACCCACAGCCAATATCATCCTAAATGGGGAAATGACGGAAACATTCCCTTTAAAGGTAGGAACTCGGCAAGGCTGCCCCCTATCACCACTCCTCTTCAATATAGTGCTTGAAACACTTGCTAGAGCAATAAGGCAAGAAAAGGATATTAAAGGAGTACTAATTGGAAAAGAGGAAGTCAAACTATCCCTATTTGCTGATGATATGATTGTTTACTTAAGGGATGCAAAAAACTCCACCAGAAAACTCCTAGAAACGATTAACAGCTTCAGCAAAGTGGCAGGATACAAAATTAACCTTAGAAAATCAATGGCCTTTCTTTACACCAAGAACAAGCAACTGGAGAAAGAATTCAAAGAGACCTTCCCACTCACAATAGCCTCAAAAACAATAAGATACCTAGGAACAAACCTAACCAAAGACACCAAAGACCTCTACAACAAAAATTTTAAACCCTTAAAGAAAGAAATTGAAGAAGACCTCAGAAGATGGAAAAACCTCCCATGCTCATGGATTGGGAAAATTAACATTGTAAAAATGTCCATTTTACCAAAACTCTTGTATAGATTTAATGCAATCCCAATCAAAATCCCCAAGAGTTTCTTCACAGGCTTGGAAACAAAAGTTCTTAAATTCATTTGGAGAAACAAAAGACCCCGAATAGCCAAATCAATCCTGAGTGAAAAGAGCTACACAGGAGGGATCTCTATACCAGATTTTAAACTATACTACAGGGCTATAGTCATAAAAACAGCCTGGTACTGGCACAAAAACAGACCTGTTGACCAATGGAACAAAACCGAAGATCCAAATCTGAGCACATACAATTTCAGCCATCTCATATTTGACAAGGGGGCCAAGAAGCCACAATGGAGAAAAGACAGCATCTTCAGCAAGTGGTGTTGGCAAAACTGGATCACCACTTGTAGAAGAATGAAATTAAACCCCTACCTCTCACCCTGTACAAAAGTCAACTCCAGATGGATTAAAGACCTCAACGTGAAACCCCAAACTCTGAAGGTGATAGAAGAAAAAGTTGGCAGCAGACTACAAGACATAGGCGTAGGAAAAGACTTCCTAAATCAGACAGCAGCTGCACAAGAATTAAGGTCGACAATTGACAAATGGGACCTCATTAAACTCAAAAGCTTCTGTACATCAAAAGAAACAATCAAGGAAGTGAAGAGAAATCCCACAGAGTGGAAGGAAACCTTCACTGCAGAAACACCTGACAAAGCATTGATTTCCAGAATATATAAACTACTCAAAAAACAAAGAAGAAAGAAAACAAATGATGCACTCAATAGATTGAGCAAAGAACTGAACAGAGACTTCACAAGTGAGGAGTTAGAGATGGCTGAGAAACATCTTAAGAAGTGTTCAACATCATTAATCGTTAAGGAAATGCAAATAAAAACCACTTTAAGATATCATCGTACTCTAATAAGACTGACTTGGATCAAGAAAACAAATGATACCAAGTGCTGGAGATGAGGGGAAAGAGGAACACTCATCCACTACTGGTGAGAATGTAAACTCATACAGCCACTATGGAAAGCAGTGTGGAGAACTCTTGGAAGACTTGGAATGAACTTGCCACCTGACCCAGCTATACCACTCCTGGGCATGTACCCACAAGACTCATCATACTGCAGAGATACATGCACAGCCATGTTTATTTCAGCTCTCTTCACAATAGCAAGAGCTGGAACCAACCCAAATACCCCTCAACTGATGAGTGGATAGAGAAAATATGGTACATCTACACAATGGAGTTCTATGCAGCAGTAAGGAAAGATGACATCATGAGCTTTGCAGGTAAATGGCTGGAGCTAGAAGATATCATGCTGAGTGAAGTAACACAGTCCAAGAAAAACAAACTACAAATGGTATCCCTCATCTGTGGATGCTAACACCAATTAAAAAAATAATAATGAAGTTCAAAAACACAGTAAAGAAAAAAAAATGAATGAAAATCTCATTCCAAGAAACCTGGGCATATCCTGAACAAAACTCACATAGGAAAGAAAGGGAGTGGGCCCTTACTTTGGCACAACTGACATTAAGAATTATAGATCACTGGCACTCTAATGAGACATGATTTTCCTGGTACCCAGCTAAGAGGTCTCATATAAGATAGATGAAGTTTTTCATATGCAAATAGAAGACACAAAGTTGAGGGGCTTCAAGAGTGATGAGTCGTAGGATGAGGATGAAAATGGGGGAGGAGGTCTCCATCCAGTAAAAATTCATTATATGAAATTCTTGATTAAGTAAAATTTCTCTCAAACTTTATAAAAAGTGCCAGATTACTTGTCATTTAGGAAATTTATCTTCAGAAAAATATTTTAAATACATTTAATAGATATTTCCATAAAATAGAGCAAGTGTATCTAGGAAATAGATCATATTTCCACTTTTGAGTGCAATGATTCACTGGTATTTATTGAGTAAAATCAATTTTAATAAAAATTTGATCAAATGGCAGATTCTCAGTAGTTTTTTTCTCTGCCAATTCTCTTCCTTATTCCTTGGTTACAATTTTCCACTTTCCCATGCTGTCATTGGAGATGAGTCCAATCTCTCTAGTCCACTGCAAGAATCCTTTGTAGAAGTCTCTGGGCCTATCCTGACTATCATTCATGAAAAATATCTACTATAGTCTTACCATTAGTTCATAAAAAGGTGTGAACCCCTGATAAAAAGGCACAAATGCCCCTTGGGATTTTGGGAAGCTGAGTCCTAACAAGTATCATTCAGTTGTTTTCATAAAATACAAATATGTATTATTTTGCACTCTGCCACATGGGAAATGGGATACAAATGGAAAACAGTTCTAATTCTTTAATAAAGAAAAGTAGAGAGCTAATAATCAAATAAAGTTGGGATATACAGACATATGGCTGCCTCTGCTGCACAGTATCACCAAGCAGTTGGGGTGTAGCTGATGTTGGTGGCGGAGATTTGCTTGACTCAAGGAGACTAACCTTTGCTTTATTAGTTCAGTGGCCTTTGGTAACACTCTCTGGTATTCCAGAGACCATTAGCTCTCTCCTTGGACAAATAACTCGAGGATGTTGCCACAAGCTTATACCTTCTAGCAATTAGGAGATATATATGCCACAGTAAGGCCTTGTCATCTCTCTCAGGGGGAAAAAGAAAAGTAATTCAGGGATTAAGACACCATCCAGACATATGTGTCTATACCAAAGTAACCTACCATAATAACTAGCAATGTTTAAATACATATATATCTAACCGCTTGTGCTTCATTAGTAGGATTGGAAGCCTGTCCCTGGGCAATCGGGCAGCCCATGAAAGGAAACAGCCAGAACTGATTAGAGTCCAAGACGACATCTCCAGACAAAGTAGACTGTTGTGCTTCTTGTCCACCTGTGCCCCATCTCTAAGCCTAAGGAACAATCTGTGGAAGAGGGGGAGTGGTATATTGTAGGAGCTGCGATTGGGGTGAACGGTAAAACTATGACAATATAGTCTGGACACTTATTTGATCAACTTGATTGAACATTCAAGCCCCTCCAGCTGGATGGTGGGAGCCTTGGGCTCTGTGGGCTGGGACACAACTGCTTGCAAATTGGTTTTATATGAAGGAATCTTGTGCTGGAAAAAAAAAAAAAAGGAGCTAGATACTGACATTTGAACTAACTGGGAATATAAAATGCTAGTTGTTTTATTTATAGTTTGTATTGGGTTGGTCTCTATATTTTTCTGAAATATACAACATCACAGTGTAACACTTTCTTTTACTTGTAGGACAATTTAAAGGAATTAAGCTTAAATTTTTACTTCCCAAATAAGTAGAAGTCTTAGTCCAGTCATATAGCGTTAAAGAGCAAAGTGTTTATTGGGTAAAATTTATTTAGCAGGTACTCAACTCTGCCCAAGCTTTATCCACCAAGTATAGGATATTTTAAGGCTTAGTGAATTGTTTAGATTAGTTAAATTTAGGTGTAGGTTTTGGTGGAAATGGTAATACAATTGAACTAATTGGGAATATAAAATGTTAATTGTTTTATTTATAATTTGTATTGGGTTAAGGTATACAAATGGCCTATATATTTTTTCTGAATTACACAACATCACATTATAACACTTTCTTTTACTTGTAGGACAATTTAAAGGAACTAAGCTTAAATTTCCTTCCCAAATAAGTAGCATACAGTCAATGAGAAACAGTTTGGGTAAATGTAATGAAAGCTTATGCCTTGGCTCCTGTTTATGGGTATGTGTAATACAACTTAGGCATCTATAGGTCAAAACATAAAAATCTAAAAAAAAAAAAAAAAAAGAGGGAGGTGGGAGGTGGGGTACTATCCTTTCTGGGATACAAATGGAAAACTCTGTGTTTCAATCCTATTGATAAATTTTCAATTTTTCTGATCTTGAAAATAACAATGGGAGGAGAATTTTATGTTCCCACAGGTAAAAGTCACCAATCTAAATGCCTGAAAACATACAACTTATGGCTGTGCAGGATGAACTGGGGAATGTCAGCAGAGAGGTTGACCCATCTGAACACTAAGGAATGAGGAACATCAGACTGCCTGAGACACGGTCACTGAGCATCTCTCTGAATAATATTGGGGTTGACTGTTAATAATGGACCCTAATGCTGAGAAACCTTCCTACCTCTCCCCCTTTTTTTTTCTTTTGTTTTTAGGAAAAAGAAAAACAGGATGGTAATGAAACCACTCCCAAACTGTAAACTAGAGCCAATTGTTACAGTGGTAATTTCCTATAAAACAGGCACAACGTATTAACTGATTGATAGGCATAGGAACTGTGAAAGGATATTTCTCTATCTAGAGCCAAATTCAATAGTAAAGTGTTTATAAGTTGTGTAATTAAGCAAAATATATTACTACAGGAAAGCTCTGACATCAGCAATGAATTATTCTGCCTAGGAGATGTTGGCTAGGGGATTCAAACCCCCCCCCCCAAATTATAAAGGCCTTTTGCCTATAAGTGGGATATATGCAAGGAGAAAGGCAGTAAGTCCCTGTTGTCGAAGACCTGGTGTGAGCATGAAAAATGTTATGAGATGTCACTTGCTAGCGTACAACTGGCCTCTGAAATGCTAGAGAGCGTTACCAAAGGCCACTAAAGCAATACAGCAAAATATTGGTCTCCCTGAGACAAGCAAGACTCCTCCGTCAATATCAGCTACACCTCAACAGCCTGGAGATACTGTGCAACAGTGGCAGCCAAGTGTCTATATATATCCCAAATCTATTTGGCTATTAGCTCTCTCCTTGGAGGAATAACTCACAGCGGATGCCACAAGCTTATGTCCTCTAGTGGTTAGGCGATGTTATAAGCCACAATAAGAACTTGTCACCCTTTATAGAGAAACCACAGTTTGCGGATTAGCATACCATCCAAGCATCTGTGTCTATGCTCACAGCTTAGCTTGACATAATAAGTGGTACTGCTTAAATGCCTGTACATCCAATAGCTTGTGCTTTGTTAGTATGACTAAAAAGGGTATCACTGGGAAAGCTGTCAACCCATGAAGGGAAACAACCTGAACAGACTGGAGTCCAAAATGACAACTCCAAAGAAATTAGACTGTTTTCTTCTCACCCACTTGTGCCCCTTTCCCAAAGCCCAGGGAACAAACTGCGGAAGAGGAGGCGTGGTAGATTGTAAGGGCTGTGGAGAGATAGGGGTGAATCATGAGACTATAGGAATATAGTCTGGACCCCTGATTGATCAACATGCCTGTGCATACAAGCTTCTCCAACTGGACTATGGGAACCTTGGGTTGTTCAAAATTTGGACATAGATACTTGCAAAATGTACCAATTACTTAATTGTATGACATGCTGAGTAACATCATTGTTATCTGCAAACAACTGTGTCATTGTATTGTAGAATTCCTTAAAAATAAAAATAAAAAAATTAGACAAAAAAAAGAAAAGTAGAAATAAAAATGGGTAACAGTACAGAGAAATATGTGAAAAAGTACTGAAAATACTTGACATAAAATAAGTAACTACAAATTTTGTGAAAAAAGGGATTAAATGACTAATTTTGGTGGAGAAAAATGAGTCAAGACATTCTTAGTAATAAAAAACCGATATGCTTATTGGTTTTTAGGGTTTTTAGTTAGTTTAGTTTTCTTTTGCTTTTTGATTTTTAATATGAGGTCTTATAATGTGACTCAGGCTGGCCTCCAAGTTAGCATCTTCTTGCTTCCCACACAGTGCTGGTGTAAGACCTGAATCGAGCCTTACCCTTGAGAGACCACCGAGTGAGATACACAGAGCCAAGACTCAGTGCAAAAGCAAGAGGTTTATTCTTCCGTTGCACTGGGCTGACCTGTACAACGGGAAGAGGCAAACTCCGAGCAATCTCTACATACAGTTTTTATACACTTAGAGCAGGGTAGGTTACAGTAAAAGCAACAGGGCATCTTTCTATTGGCTCCCCAAGGCGACCTTTACAGAGTTTGGCTGGTTGCAGATGAGGTGATACTCAGCATGCTTGGGTCTGCAGGTGGCTTGGGGCAAGGACCCTCACGGTGATTCTTCCTGGAATTATAACTGACTGTGGTTTCCTGTTATCTGCTGACCTAGGGAAGTGTTACTATTTGCTAACCTAGGGAAGGGTTGCTATAGTTATTTTGCAAAGTGGAAAATTCCACTAACCTCTTTCTGTCCCTTCACTGGGATTACAGGCAGCAGCTGCATGCCTGGCTCTGCATTTATCTTGAGATGACTTGGCTTCTTGGTGGGAAGAATAGACAGACCACACTAAACTCAAAGATACTTCAATGCAAAAGTTCTGTGGAATTCAGACTGAAATTTTTACATAATAGCAACATTGTTTAGAGGAGAGGCATTTAAAGCAGGAGGGATCAATTTGATTAAAATAACAATAAAGTCAGGGCATGGCACATGCCTTTAATCCCAGCACTATGGAGGCAGAGGCAGGCAGATCTCTGTGAGTTCAAGGCCAGCCTGGTCTGCGGAGCGAGCTCCAGGCCAGCTGGGACTAAGGACTTATCTCAAAAATACCGATAAATAAATAAATAAATAAATAAATAAATAAATAAATAAATAAAATTATTTGGGGAGTTTTTTGTACTACCCTGACAAACAAATCTCCTGTCTGGCACTGTTTCTTGTTATTTAGCCTTAAGTTCTACCTACAGACTCGTGTAGAAATATTGTATGTGTAATTTTTCAGTAGGCTTTTAAACTAATACTCTTCCCTCTATTTCTTCACACCAGCTAAGCAGTACTTATCTCTCTTCTCTCCCTCTCCATCTAACCCTCCCTCCTCCATCCTCAGTTAAAATAGTGCAGGAACACTGTTACTCTCACATTCAAACAGGCTGTGAAGAGGGTACAGTGCAAGACTGCTACAGCACATCCTGGGGACCACGTCAGAGGAGGTACATCTACTTATTTTATGCGATAGGCACCTTATACAGGTTTGGGACAGACAGCTCCCACATTGTATGACATCACCTCCCAGTAGCCAATGCTCAATCTCTACATCATTACACATCACCCCAGCTCCTGAGGTGCCCAGAAAGGAACGTACAGGTGAACAAGTCAGCTTATGGTGCCAAGCACATGCTAGCCTGCACATGTGCAATGTAGCCTCCTGAATCCAGGACTGCTGTCCTACAAAGTGCTCCCATTTCATACTTGATAATACCTATCTCTTATGATACCCCTTCTCTTTAGCTCCTGCTTCCACGTGAACCCACATGGTTCCTGGTACAACCCTATTTTTTCTCCTCCCAAATAAATATTGCTATTTTACCCATTTCCCCCTTGGTAACACTTGTCTCCCTTTATCCCTCTATCTCAGGCTCCTTCTTTCCCTATAAGTATTTCTTTTCATTTCCTGGTTCCTGAGATTACAATCAGGATATATAAGGATTTGGTGCTAAGTTCCACAAATGAGGGAGGGCATATGTTATTTCTTTATCTGAGTCTGTGTTATTTCACTTAACATAACAGTTTCTAGTTGCATCCAATTACTAGCAAATTTCATGATTGCATCTTTCTTTACCACTGAGAATTCCATGATGTAAATGTCTCACATTTTCATTATCCACTCGCCAGTTGAGAGACTCTTAGGTTACTTCCATCTCTTAGATATTGTGAAAAGAATAACAACAAACATGGATATACAAGTACCTCCACAGTAGGCTGAGTCCTGTGGGTTTATGGTAAGGAGTGCTATAACTGGATCATATAGTGGATTCACTTTTAGTTTCTTAAGAGTTCTCCACACTGCTTTCTATAGTGGTTGCACAAGTCTGCAATGTCACCAGCAGTAAATGAGTGCTTCTTTTTTCCCATATCCTCCATAGCATTTGGCATCATTTGTTTGGTTGATCTTAGCCAGTATGGGGTAAGATGAACTCTTAACGTGGTTTGATTTCCCTAATTACTAAAGATGTTGAACACTTTTTAAGGTGTTTCTTAGCCATCTTTATTTCTTCTTTCAAGAACTCTGTGTTCAGATACATATCTTATCTTTTAATTGGGTAACCTTTTGTCCTATTTCTTTGTTTTTTGAGTTCTTGAAATTTTCTGGGTATTAGTCCTTTGTCAGATGTGGAGGTAGTGAAGATTTTCTCCCACTCTACGGGTTTTCTCTTCACTTCCTTGGTTGTTTCTTTTGCTGTACAGAAGCTTTATGGTTTAACAAAGTCCAACTTGTTGATTGGTGAACTTAATTCCTGAACAATGGATGTCTGATTTAGAAAGTTCTTTCTTGTACCTATGTCTTATAGGGTACTGTCTATATTTTCTTCTAACAGTTTCAGAGTTTCAGGTTTCACATTGAGGTCTTGGATCCATTTGGAAGTGACTTTCGATTTCCTCTCCAAACTTGAAGGTAAAATCCTATTGCTGAAGACGGGGCATACTTTGGACTTAGGACTTGGAGCAGTGGAGGTGGACCTGACCTGCAAGCCACCTCCCTGAAAGCTAGCTCTCATAGTTTTAGAGGATACTATGCAAACTGCTAAAGGAGAATGTCAATCAGTGGTCCAGCCTTAGCTTTAAAGCCTAATAACCACAACGATGACTGGCATAGCAAACTATATTGGTGCAGTAATGGCACATTTATCTTGGGGTTAATAAACAGTTACCCAATTGGACTTAAATCCCACTCGATGGGAAGGAACCCAAGTATGGTACTGTAAAAATAGTCACACACATGACTGGAGAGGTCATAGATATTAGTAAAACCCTAAGGTGGTTACATCCCAAGACAATTGTAATTTCTTACTATATGCTAAATATGGATCCTTATATTTATAGACAAGAATGCCAATCACCACTCATCAAAGAAGCTTCTTTTGCAACAGATAGAGTCTATTATTGAGATGCATAACTGTTCACACACAGAGAATAAGTCTCTGTGATGCCCAACCTTAAGTGACACATCTACAACGGATCCTCTACTTCTAAGGCTCATGGAACATAGTGGAACAAGAGATGGAGAGAATACTAATGCATCTCAAAACTATTATAAACAAAGCTCCTTTATTCAACAGAGGGCAATAAACACAAAAGTCACAAATGGCCAAAGTGTAGCAAATAAGAGTCTGCAGAATGTAGGTCCTTGAACAGGACTCATATATTAAACTTTACCCAGGGCTCAAGGACCACTGTAGAAGAAGGGGTAGAAATATTGCAAGAGCCAAGGGAGGAGGTGAATGATCTTATGGAAACAGAAGCTTACAGGCTCCTGGGACCTTGCTCAAGTAAAGCTACAGCAATTGTGTCAACATGCATAAGACCCATGCAAACTCAAGCTGACAAAACCCAGCATAGAACTGGGGAAATGGGCAGCAGGCTGCAACCTTAGCTGAAGAACTATTGGCAGCTGATTATTACCAGGTGCAGAATTGATCTTCTTTAAGAGAGAGACTCTAGGTAGGCTGACTAGACCCCAGTGAAAGAACTTCCACTGAGGGAATGTCTGGCAGAATACCCTAGGTTGACTCAATAGGCCTTAACATATACACATGCATGAAATCCAGTATGGGGGTATGGAGGGGTATGGATGAGGGAGGGTGTATAAAGATGATTAAGATAGTTTGTGTGAATTGCACAAAAAATTCAATAAAACATACATAAAATAAAGTAATAATTTATACAAGTAATCTATTTTACATTGTGCCTGATTAGAGAAATATGAATAAATAACTGGAAACAAGGTCATCTAGAGAAAATTACATATAAAAAGAAATTTAAAGGATTTGAAGAGAAATTTCCTGGTCAAGAGAATAGAATCTCTGGCTTGGGTGAGACCTAATATTCCAGTTGGCCTCGTCAAACATCAGTTTAGAGACCACCACCTGGAAGGTGGGTTTACCTTAAGCCATACTAAATATATAGGTGGAATAATTAGGTCTTTAATGAGATAATGTGCTTTTCCCATCCAGAATTCTCAGCTCTAGCGAAGTAGCTTGCATGGCCATAGACACGCACCTTCGAAAGTCTGCCTGCTCCTCTGAATTACACTCAGAAGCATAACCTCTCTTTTATTCTTTCTATGCCTTTCCTAAACATGCTTTCCTTATTTGGGCTTCCCCAACATTTTGAGATTCCTTGCTATTTATCTAAAGCTTCCCTCCTTGCCACACGGCAACTTGTCTGCTTTGGTCTGTGTGGAGAGCAGGTGTGGCGACAGTCCCAAGATGGCGACCGGGACTTTAGCCAAGTCTTATGACTAACACCTGATTCCCTCCTACCTCAAAGTAAAGCCATGTCCACCATTCGAGCTGCACAGGTGCACCCTGGACGCAAGATAAGACCAGATGACATGAACCAATAGACTGAGGCCACGCAACCTGGGCTGAGAAGGTGGAGCGGGAGAGGGATAAATAGAGGAGACTTTCTGTTCTTGGAAGGAGGGGGAGGAGGAGGAGGAAGTAAAAATGCTGTAATGTGCCTGAATAAACTGCTTTGAGAAGAACGAGCTAGAGGTGCTTTGTTTCTGCTGGTCAGAATCAAAGGCATCAGGTCTGACCTCCATTCAATTTACATGACATGAGCTTTTCCTTCTCTTCCCGATTCACCAGCCTCAGGCAGCTGGTGAGATTTATGGACTGCCTGCTGCCTTATGGTTTGATCATTTAAACGCTAATAAAATTACCGTAATGTTGCCACTGGAGTCCACTCTTAAATCTTTTGATAAGACCAAGAAGCTGAAAAGGGGCCCCTGATTTCCCCTGCTTCAAAGGGGCTGTATTAGTCAAGGTTTTCTAAAGGAGCAAAAGGGACAGCATTATATATATATATTAATATATATATAATATATATATGTATATATATTATATTTATTAGATTGGCCTACAGAATACATTATGGGTTGTCCAACATTGACCATCTTCCCATGGGGGAGGCTGAAATTATGGCAGCTGCTCAGTGCACAGGCTGGATACCTCAGCAGTCCCAATCTGATGCTAAAGGCTTGGAAGATTCGTGAGCCACTGGTCCCCAGTCTACGTTGGAAGGTCCAACAAGTTGGATTCTGATATCAGCAAACATGACAATGGCAGCAACAGAATCAATGCACTTGTAAACAGGGTAGATGAACTTGCCAACAAAATGTTAACAAGCTAGCAGAAAAAAGAAGCTTTTCCTCCAGTCCCTCCTTGTGTCTTGGCTGCCAACGGAAGGCCCAACCCCCATTCAGAGCTCCTCTTCCCAGTTCAGTTAATGTAATCTAGAAAATCCTTCACTGTCATGCCCAGAGGTTAACCTCCTCTATATACTCTTGTATATGTTGACAAGAGGCTGATCTCTTAATGATTCCAGATCCAATCAAGTTGGCAACCAAGAAAGATTAACCATCACAGAGACAAAATGTAGTAGTCTAGCTGGGTGTGGTAGTGCACACCTTTAATCCTAGCACTTCAGAGGCAGAGATAGGTGGATCTCTGTGAGTTCAAGGCCTGCCTGGTCTACAAAGTGAGCTCCAGGCCAGATAGGACTAAAGGGAGACTCTGTCTCAAAAAGACAAAAAAAAGGTAGTAGTTTAAAGAGTTTATTAATATCTCCCCCCCAAAAAGGTCATAACCAACAGTTTGTAAATAAAAGAAAAATGGCAAAGTTACCTCAAGCCCTGTCCTGAGAAAGGTGACACTACAGAGAGGGTCACTGTGTGGAAATTAACACTTCCATTTCTGGTGCTGAGATACCTCAAAATATGGTTCTTTGATATGGTAGATACTCTAAACAGACAGACATTGGAAGTCCTCAAAGAAATGTTCCCCTAACCTTCCCCTGCCCTCGAGTCTCTTGGCCTAAGTTCTCCTTATAAAGGAATCACAGAAGTGAAAATTGCTTACAAGTCGTAGAAAAAAAAAATGCCTCCTCTTTTTTTTTTGTCTTTCTGAGACAGTCTCCCTGTAGCCCCAGCTGTCCTAGAACTTACTATGTAGACCAGGCTGGCCTTGAACTCACAGAGATCCTCCTTCCTCTGCTTCCAGAGTGCCCAGCTCTCCCTTTTTTCTTAAAGACAGTTATTCCAGAGAGTGCCCAAGAGAAAGGAAGGCTGCACAGAAAGAGCTAGAATAATGTGAACAGAGTAAGCTTGTCTCATTGTTAGATCATACTATTGTTCAATCCTATGTTTACAGCACTGTCCATTCTTCAATAGACAGTTTCTCATTAGTTTATGGGTCTTTAATCCTATATGTTCTTGTTGACTGTTAGGTTTTAGGGGAGGAATTCTGAAAGCAGAGTTTCAGGTCCACCAGACAAAGGAGTTCTCTACTTTTAAGGTTTCCCAGGGAAATGGAGGTTCTGTGCCTCTAGGAAGCAGATTTAGCTCACATGTGTCCTGTGCACAGGCCATACATGATTTAGCTCAGGCAACAGGAGTCACACACATGCTGGATAAGTGAGTGGGCTTGGCCAGTGTATTGCTACAGTCAAGCTTTTTTGGAAGTTATGTGGTAGGGAAGTTGGGTTTGATTCTTATACTGCTCATGGCCTTGTCTGTTTAGGGCCTAAAGAGCCTGGGTATTCCCTATCTTTTGTTTAAGAATGTCAGCTATCCTAATATTATGGTTAAGGAAAAGAATCTTCTAGACTGCCTTGTGGATGCTTTGACTCACATAACTTGTTCATCTAGATTTATATAGCTTTTATAAGCAACCTTGTGATTTTAATTCCTATAGGATTTTCTTCATTGGAAAGAGAAACAGGCCAAAAAAGTTAAAAACGATTTCCAACAATACGTTAACAAGTCTTCATTCTGATGTATAAATCCTCCTCAGGGGATTAATTAGTGTACATCTTCCCATAAGAGTAAAAACTAGATGCACAGGACTTGGGAAAAGTTTTGCCTTATGTTAAAGACTTTGGAACTATTAATTTATTTAATCCTCCATGTCATGAACAATCTATGTCAGAAACAGAAGTAAACTTGATTGTGTTTTTCCAAAATGTCAGAATTTAACACAGCAATTTTCTTGGCTTTAATTAACCAAGTATTGCTTATTTCACTTGTTAGATATAGCCATTGGCAATCCTGGGACCTCTCTCTCTGGGAAGATGATCATCTAAAAAGACACTTTGTACCTTTCCCGTTAGCAATCGGATTTTTTAAACAGTAGACCACAGAGAATTAAAATTTTCCCAAGAATCCTATGCTGAGGAAAGGGATAGGCTGAGCTCTGGTTGCCTATCAGTCAAAGGAAGAGATTTCCATCCAGTTCTGAAAACTATCAGATCCCCTTGTGGGGTGGAGTAGAGTCATGACAATGATGGATCGATGATGGGCAGGACCCCACCTTGACCAAAGCTACTTCCTTATGCATAGCTTCGGCACGCTATTAAACCAAAGCCTTATATAGCACACTGGGGATGGACTCAGGGGTGATTGGTGTCATATAGGACTGTCCTCAGATGAGCAAGCTATGGACAGATGCCTTTTTCCCCAGCTTGGTTGCATCCACTTGCCTAGGATCATCACAAAAAAGGGGGGCAGGGAGAGTCAGCCACACCTCCCAACCAACCAGTTGGCCCCACTTATACCCACTGTGGGTGGTGCCTCATAATCTCAGTACCCAGGAGGCCGAGGCAGAAGAATTGCCATTAGTTCAAGACCACTCTGGGCTGCACAGTTTAGGCAGCAAAGGCTACATATCAAGATCTAGTCTCAAAAATGAACAAAACGAACAATAAAAAACAAAACAAGTCCATGAAGAACAGGAATCTAATGATTTATTCTCTCTCTCTCTCTCTCTCTCTCTCTCTCTCTCTCTCTCTCTCATATTCTCATTCTCCTCTCTGCTCACCCTACTTTCTTTCTCCCTTTCCAAGTTAGGGTTCACAGCTAATCAGCTAACCTAAAACAAGGAAATAAATGTTTAATGTTTTGTTACAAACCTGTTCCCAGGCACAAGCCCCAGGTAAGAATTATATTAATGTTAGGAAAAAAATCAAATAAAAATGCATAGTAGTCTCTGCAGCAAAAGAAGTAGCAAATTGACCAGATGTTGTAAGTTAGATCTTGTTAAACTTTGATCTGTTGTTCAGTTTTTAAAAATTTGCTTTAACCATCATTCACTGATAATTAAAAAAAAGAAATTTTGATTTCAGATTAAAAGCACAAAGGATTATAACTTCTAGTTTTATGCTGATTTAATCCTCTGGTATGTGGTATGTATTTCAGTATCAAGGTAAACAAGACCAGAGATGACTGTTTTAGACATGTTCAGACACATAGACGAAGATAACCTTCCTTAGCCCTGCAGGTACAAAACAAAATTCAAATGTAATGCGTAAGAGGAATTTTGAGCGTTAATATGAATGTCAATAATCTCATGGATTCAATCTATGTTCAGCATTTCAACAGAAAACTTGTCAAGGGCAGAAGAAGTTTTAAAGTTCTAAAGTTTAAACTAAAGTTCAGGAAGAAGGAAAATAGGAAAAGAATAACAAGTGAAGAACAGAGGGATATGCAGATAATTTCCAGATTATAATACAGAACTCGATGAAGCATATAGAAGCACAGACATTCATTTACTTCAAGTAGGTCCTCAATCTGAACTCAGTAGCATCATGATATATGTTTTGAGTATTAAGTTAAGTAAAAACTTTTTTTCTTTCATTTACATGTCTGGAAATGGGCCTAGTTGGCACTGCAGCTCACAGAGTATAGACAGCAGCAAACAGGCTTTCATTAAAAAAAAAAAAAGTGTTGATTTTGGCAAGGTACTAGGTACATAATACCAATCTCTTAGCATTCTGGGAGTTCTCTGATTAGCATTTGCCTCCTGGTTCTTTCACTTCTGGGACTATGCAGCCTTTGATCATCTTTCTATTTGAGCCTTTGCTCTTTAGTCCAACCAGTTATTCACACGCACTACATTTTCCTCTCCCTTTCATCTTTCTCACCCACTGTTCCCTTCTACTAGCTAGTGTTTATTGAATTATTCATTCATTGAAGAAGACTCCCTAAAGTATAAAGCTATCCCAAGCCTGTCTTCCTGAACTGAAAACCATATAGATAACACTAACCTTTGGCACAGAACACCTGGTCCCAAATTGGTTTTATATGAAGTACCCCACTTTTAACTTTCTGAAGGATCCATTGTTACTACATGAAATATTTTGAGGTTAAAAGAAAAAAAAATGGTTAAAAACTAATTTTTAAATGTTCTAAAAACATAAAGTGTTGCAGTTAGTGGCCATAAAGAATAACAGTACAAAATTTGATGAAGTAATTTGGAATATTGTTGTTGTGTGGGTTAATGGATGTGGTATTAACCATCTTAGGAAAGTTAACTCTAGGAAGAGACTCTGAAAACTTGAATTATAGGCCCAGCCAGGCCATGACTTTTGTAAAAAAGCATTTCATATATTTAAAACATCAAACAATGGACTAAATTTTTGCTACATGTTCTAGCAGTCATGTTGTTACGTTTCTGCTGCGTGCTGTAGATCTTACCTATCCCTTGATTTACCCCTCCCAAAAAATTAAAAATCAGAGCCATCAAATAACAAGGCCAGTTGACAGCTAGAGAGATAAGCCACAGTGCATACACCAAGGGCCATATAAGCGCTGCATCACTATCCCATCTACCTACCACATCTAGATACTAGATTGAAAAATTGATGTTTCTCAGTTATTTGGGGGGATAAAATCACTTCTTCTTGATTGACTCACCCAGGTGGTTCCAGGAGGCCAAACTCTTGCCCAGGGCCAAACTCTAAACTTCTCAGTGAACTGCTATATTGTGTGAACACTCTCTTCCACAGCCTTTCCAGATCATTAATAACAAGAAGTATATTTCGGGTTCACATTTCTGCCACAAAGTATAGTTTTATATTAAAGTAAGTTGGTAATCAGAGCCAATTTTTAGTTTCTTCAGTTTCTTGGTTAGATTCATTCTGCATTTGCAAGTCTGAATTGCCTCAGCCCCTCACACAGAAGCCCTCATAGAGCTTGATGTCACTCTGGTTCTTGGCAGACTCCAGAAAATGATCTCAAGAAAACACAGGCCACCAGACTGCTGCTCCACTCGCTGGGCTCCCTGGGGCTGCAGCACATGATGTCAGGTTCTGTGGGCTCCCCATCGCCACCTCCATTGGACCCTCCAATGACATTGTACCCCAATGTATGCTCCACTGAGGGCCCTCAGCCACACGGGCTACAATAGTTGACATCTTGGCCATCAGGCCAGGCTGCGTGGGTACAGCACCAGTGAGCCAACTGCAGATGGTGCAGCTGCTCCTGGAGGTTGAGCTGCAGGTATGGCCTCTGGGAGCAGCTCTTGTTTAGTAGGCCCAGGCTGGCTGTGCTGGCTAACTTTAGTGTCAGCTTGACACACTTGGGTTGAGGGAGCCTCAATTGGGGAATTGCCTCTATTGGACTAGCCTGTGGCCATGTCTGTGGAGCATTTTCTTGACTACTGAGTGACCTGGGAGAGCCAAGACCTAGGCAGATTGTTCTGTATTGTGTAAGAAAGCAGGCTGAATGCTAAGTGAGGTAACACAGTCCCAGAAAAACAAACGAGGTATGGTATCCCTCATTTGTGGATGCTAGCATCAAGTAAGGCAAACTGAGTAAATTAATGTTATTATATTTATCTTTATCTAAAAGCAACTGTGCTCTTAGAATGTCCTTAATGGACTCTAGAATTAACCCACTACCTATTTTCAGACTTTATAATTTTGGTACAAGGGTGGAGGGCATGTTTGCATATTTTAGAGCAATATAAAATTAAAAGGGGAAAATGGGGATCCCGAAATATGATTTGGAAATAACATATAGTTTATTTTCAGATGACATGATTTTAATACATATGTGACATACATAAACGCATATGGTGAAACGATATGGATTGGAGGGAACAACAACAACAAAAGAACTGGGACAGGGAACCAACTGAAGCAGTAGAGTTCTTCCCCCAGAAAAAATAATCTTCTGCTTTGAAAAACTTTGAAAAGACTCAGAAGGGGAAACAGGACATGTATGGCAGATTGCATGAACTTGGGAGGGGCGGGGGCATGGAGGGGGAATTGCGTCTGGATTGAACTGAGAAGGGATGTATGAGATGCACAAAACTTCAATAAAAGATAGAAAAACAAAGAAAGCAGGCTGAGCACTGGCCAGTGGAGCAAGCCAGTAAGCTGTGTTCCTTCATGGCCTATGCCTCAGTTCCTGCCTCCAGGTTCCTAGCTTGAGTTCCTACCCTGAGCTCCCTCAGTGATGAACTGTGACCAGGGAGATGTACTCTGAATAAACCCTTTCCTCTTCAAGTTTGTGTGGTCATAGTATTTTGTCACGGCAATTGAAAGCAAACTAGAACCGAAATTGGTACCAGAGAGTGGGCTATTACTGCTATAGACCTTACCTTGGCCTTTTGTGGAGGATGGTGGAAGACTTTGGAACTTTGGGCTAGAACAGCCTAGAGTGCTTAGAGATTGCTGCTGTGAAGCTTGGAACAGTTATGCAGAGAGAGAGAGTTGTAGATGTTGAAGGCCTGGCTTGAGAAGTTTCAAAGGGAAGCAGGAACTATCACAGATTTTTGTGCGATGTTTTGAATTGAGAATCTGTGGTTTCTGTTCGGATGGGGGCTGTGATTAAGAAGAGTCCAGAACCTAAATTGAAACCTTTGTTTTACTGAGATGATTGATGCCTAGCACGGCTCAAAAAATCTGTTTTAAGTAAGAAGGGAGCAGCATCACTGTGGTGAAATCTTCTAGGAAGAATTTCCTCCTAAACACCCAGAAGGTGTGGCCCAGAGTGGGCCTGAGCATACATCTCAAGCTGGAAGCAGGACTTGTAATGTGTAAGAGTCACCTATATAGTTCTAGTGTTGATGGCATGAAGGGGGTCATAGAGCGCAGCTGAGCCTTGGCTCTGTGACAGGCCAGGAAAGGCCATTGATGAAAGTGGAGCCTCATTTGCAGTGAAGACCCCAAGATTGCAGACGATCTGAGGCCTTGCAGCAGGAGAGGTTTTGTGGCAGGCTCAGTTTGGAGACCCCAGCTTTTTGGAGATGGAACAAACACCAAAGACAGCAGCAGGTGTAGAATGGCGCTGGCCTGGGACTGCGAAATGAGCTGTGTGTGCTATGGATGGCAGAGCCAGAGAAGGGGAGCTGCCCAAACTCCTTGGCACACAGAAGATCATGAGTGAATCCCAGATGCCCAGCTTTGAGACATTTTGCTGGACAAAGGTTTTGCTTGTGTGCCCAATTCTTCCCTTTGAAATAAAACAGTACTTAACTTGTTTTCAATTTTTCAGGATTCCACAATTGAGAGAGACTTTTAAAAGAAACTTTGAACTTTTAAGTGTTTGAGTTTTATAAGGACTGTGGAGCTTTTAAGGTTGTAATGTTTTATGTTGTGGTATTAACATACCTTGGGGTTAAGAAATGGAAAGCTTATGGTTTAATAGTGATGTGTTTGTGTAACAAGTTAACAAAGGGTCAATTGCAGCTGGATAGCTTTAGTGTCAACTTGACATACTGGGTTCAGGGAGCCTCAATTGGGGATTTCTTCTTCCATTGGACTAGCCTGTGGCTATGTCTGTGGGTTTCTTTCCTGATGGTTGAATGATGTGGGAGGGCCCAGCCCATGGCGGGTGTTGTAACCCCTGGGCACATCAGTATGTATTTTATAAGAAAGCTGGCTGAGTTGGGCCAGGGGAGCAAGCCAGTAAGAAGCATTCCTCCATGGCCTCTGCTTCTGCTCCTGCTTCCGGGTTCCTGCCCTGAGGCCCAGTGTTGGACTCCTTCAGTGATGAACAGAGAGATGCAAGGTCAGTACAGCCTTTTCTCCCCAAGTTGGTCAATATCTAGCAACACCAAACTGGGAAACCTTGCCAAGCACCAAGTCTCACTTCCAGGTCATTGTTCATCACTGAAACCAGAGAAGAAACTCAAGGAGGAATTTGAAGCAGAAACCACAGAGGAATGCTGCTTGCTGGCTCACTCCATAGAATTATTTTTAGAGAGCAGGGTGTGGTGCACATTCCAGGCCAGGCTAGCCTGGGTTACGTAACTAAACCCTATCTGAAAACCAAAACAAAGCAAAACAAACAATAAGAAAAAAACAAATGGAAAAAATTGTACATAATAGTACTGAACAACTGTACTTCATTACTCTTCTCCCTTGTGTTTTACTTTTTTAAATTTATTTATTTACATTTTTTTTTTTTGGTCTTTTTAATTCGGGGTCTCCCTGTAGCCACAGCTGGCCTGGAACTTGCTATGTAGACCAGGCTGGCCTTGAACACACAGAGATCCACCTGTCTCTGCTTCCCAATGCTTGGATTAAAGGTGTGTGCCACACACCCATGGGCATGATTTTTAGGGAGTTTCCTGTGAGATTTAATTGAGGAGGGAAGACCCACTGAATATGGGTGGTACCATCATAGCCTGGGGTAAAAAAAGTAGAAGCAACAAGCTGAGGGCTAGCATTTATCTCTCTCTCTGCTTTCTGACTTTGACAGTGTGACCAGCCATTCTCTGCTCCCACCACCAGGCCTTCTGCCAAATTCCTTCAAAGTGTGAGCCAGAATAAATACTTCCTGAAGTTGCTTCTGTCAGCTTCATGACTGAGTCTTAAAGGAAACTGAGAGAAAGAACAGAAAGGAAGGCAGCGTAAAAGTATTCCTTACCTCAGTAGGTCTGTCGAGGAAACGAGGGTCCAATGTGACAGTAAATATGAAGACCGCATAGTCCTGGAAAGGTTTGACAAGATCAAAGAGTACGACTTAGTGCTTAAAAACAAAATTAGGGGGGCGGGGGTGGGTAGAGAGATGGCTCAGCAGTTGGGAGCACTGGCTGCCCTTGCAGAGGATCCAGGTTTGATTCCCAGTACCCATGTGGTGGCTACCAACTTTCCAGATCTAGGGTTCCAGGGGAATTTAACACCCTCTTCTGATCTCCAAGGGCATTGCATGACATGGGTCAAGAGTACATTATTATGGGTGAAATTGCATCTTTAGCATCTAAAATCATATAGTCATATAGCCCTGATATTTCTCAGGTATTAATAATCAGCAATCATTTAAGTCATTTGTTTTCCAAGCTTTTAGAATTTTACAGAATTATTTGAGATCTGTTAAAGACCTACATTTCTTTCCCTTCACTCTGTGTGTGAGTGTGTGTGTGTGTGTGTGTGTGTTCTCCTTTAATTTTATTGCAGGGCAGAGCTTTCAGGACAGGTTTCCTTAAATGTATTTCCATCAATTACATTAATTACAAGTTTACTATACATTAAATTGTCTTTATAGTCATTATCAAAACATCAGATAGTGTTCTCATAAAATAAGATCTTCCATACTGGTTTTGCATTATAATATGAAATGGTGACTATATATTTATTTATTTATTTATTTAGTATTTTTGAGGCAGGGTCTCCCTTTTAGTACCAGCTGTCCTGGAGCTCTCTCTGTAGACCAGGCTGGCCTTGAACTCACAGAGATCCACCTACCTCTACCTCCGGAGTGCTGGGATTAAAGGCATGTGCCACCAAGCCCATCGGCGACATACATTGATATTGTTTTCTTTGAATCTACATTTGTACTGAGCACACTATATTTTAAAGACTAGCCACTTCATAAAACTTTATTGGAGATCAGCGCGGACGTCAAATGAATTCTCACTATCACTCTTCTAATCTGAAACATCTAAGAAGTAAGAATAGCGATGGTGAAGACATTCTGTTCCTGGATTATGTTTTGTTTTGTTTTATTGATGCAATCTTTCTCTGTAACCCTACCGAGACTAATACTATCTGTAACTTTAGATGACCTCAAACTCAGCATCCCTCCTGCCTCATTCTTTCAAATTCTGGGATCATAGGGTGAACCCACTCAATATAAATAGAATGAAAAGCTGTTTCTTTAAAGTTAATTTTTGTTGTTGGTCTCCCTGAAGCCTCAGCTGGTCTGTAACTTGCTATGTAGACTAGGCTGGCCTTGAACTCACAGAAATCTGCCTACCTCTGCCTCCTGAGTACTGGGATTAAAGGCATGTATCAGTCTGCCAAGCAAAATTAGATTTATTTTAAAAAATTGATCTTTTATATTGTTTGAAAACATTCTGGATTTTTAAGTGCAAAGTTTCCTTTTCTTCATCAAGATGATCCCAATTCTTTTGGTATTGTATCCTTTCTTATCATAGAAAGCAATTCATTCAGATTTTTTTTCTAGCAAGGTGTGTGTGTGTGTGTGTGTGTGTGTGTGTGTGTGTGATGTTTAGAGAGCCTGTATTGGAGGGAAAATATATGAGCCAGTGCAATACTGTTATTTAATACAGCACTAGCAGGAAATTCTAGCTAATGAGGAAACTATGGAGAAAATTATGAAGCTACAAAGGTTGACAAGTAACTATAGAAAAGGTAGCCCCGGGGAGAACATGGGATGCCACAGGACACAGATGTTAAGTGACAACAGAATAACCCACCCCAAAGTATGTTGTGATGAACTAAGTTGAGAAGAAAGCAATAGACAGGAAGATGCAAGAAAACTTCCTGTCCTCCTGCTTTACTAATAGCAATTCACACATTGACAAAGATTTTCTACTTCTGCAATCTACAAGGCAGAAAAATGGTTGCTCACCAAGGGCAGTGTCAACCCCTTGTCAGCATACAAAAATACAAGTGGAATCTCTGTAACACAATTCAATAAAACTAGCCTCATTGATTATTAGTTTCACATAAAGGCCAAAAAGCTGCAATACCTTTTCTTACCCATCTGGAGGTTCAACGTTGACATTCCTATAACAATGTAGGTAAGTTCAAATTTTCTTTCTGACTGTTTTATATTTATATCTGCTGAAAAAACCTAGCAATAGATTAATAAGTGAAAATGCAGTGGATTTGTTAAGGTGCATCTATACCTAGGAAATGTACAAAAAATTAAACTCGACACACTGCCAGATGGCTGAGGCTTAAATAATGTCATAAGAGAAAAATACTAAATGATTCTTATAAGAGATGTATGGATCTCAGAGAGAAAGAATGCCCTGGGACAGACGACCTCCTCACTGTAGTATGGTGTTTGAGTTTTAGTATCTCTCCATGATGTGTTTTTGATCTTCTTTGACTAATGAAATTTTAGTGAGAAGATAAAAGTTAACTATGTTCTTAGTTGGTAAAAAGTCTTTAGTAAAATAAAAGAACATTATAGAAAAACTGAAAAGAAAGAAAAAATAAAAAAATAAAGAGGAAAAGAGAGATCAAACAATGAGACTGCATCTTCAGTTCATTTTGTAAACCACCATACTTTGGGATATTGTATTCTTTTTTTTTTGGTCTTTTTGAGACAGGGTCTCCCTGTAGTCCCAGCTGTCCTGGAACTCACTCTGTAGACCAGGCCGGCCTTGAACTCACAAATATCTGCCTGCCTTTGCCTCCCAAGTGCTAGGATTAAAGGCATGCACCATCACGCCCGGCAGGATATTGTATTCTAAGTCTCAACGTTATTAAGAAGGTAGCATACAAGTCACGTTAATCAATAATTTTGTGATTAGAGTCATCAGAAATGAAGATGTGAAGAAAAGTATCCATTTTTTATGATTAATTTCAACGAAACATGGAAAACCATGTAGAGAATTGATTAGACAAAATGGCAAAAATGGTAGTAGACTAAGGGGATATATTTGTTGCTTGTATTGTTGTGGTGGATAAATACCTGACAAGGGAGGAAGCATTTATTTTGCTCCCTGGTTCAGCAGATACACTCCCTCCTAGCAGGCAAAACATGGTGGAAGGAATGGTTCATACTGTAGCAACAGGAACATGAAGTGACTGATTACATTCCGGAAGCAGAGGGAAAAATCAGGGTAGAACTCGGGCCAGGCTATATTTCATCAAGTAAAACCCCATCTCCTAAAGGATTTTTAACCTCTTAGAACATTGCCAACCACTGAGGTTGGGGTGTTCAAATGCTTGAGCAGATGTGAACCATTTCATTTCCAAACCATAACATCCCCCTTCCCTAGGAACATAGGCTCATGGCCATCCTGTGTATTCAGTCAAACTTCAAAAGCCTCCATAGTCTTACACTTCAAAACTTCAAAAGTCCAAAGCCTTTTCAGAGATTCAAGGAAAACTCTTAGATATGAGCCTCTGTAAAATAAAATTAAAAAAAATAATCAAAGTATACATTTCCAGTACACAGTGGCAGAGAATAAAACATTCCATTTCAATAGGGAGGGACTGGAGGATAGCAAGGAATCTGAAGCTCCATGCCCAGTAACTGGGACATTGGTGACATTGTGTAGAATCCAATGTACTTAAGTAGACTCACCCTTATAGCTCAAACTTCAGCATATATGTGCTTTCTTTGGGGCTGGCACTACTTAGTACCTACAGCTTTCGTCAACTGATGTTGCACATTCCTGGTAGCTCCAAAACCCTGGATTTTTCACTGAAAATTAAGCTTCATCTTCATGGCTTAACATATAGTCCATTCAGGATTTTGATTATGGGAATCTAGTCCTGGCACACATTGCCTGGTCAGCAGCTTTCTGTAACGTAGATGTCATGACTTTGAGCTCTTGTATGCCTAAAAAATCAACACTAGGTAGATGGTCCCAGGTTCCGATGGTAGCTTGAGATGTAACCTAGTTTCCTTCTACCATAGCTTCAGTGTTCTCTTATCACCTGGCTGGCTGAACTGGGATGGTCCTTTTCCACTATTCCCACCTGAATTCTGTTTTCCTAGTTACTCTAAGATGATATGCTTTTGAATTTATTGCATGTCTCTCTCCTAGAGTCTTTGATGAGTGAGAGCTGGCCCTTAAGACATCCTTCCTCTTGTCTCAATGCAGAACATTTCCTTTTTCATTTCTTCCTGTGATTTCTTTAGTACTTCCATTTCCTTTTGGAGCTTGTCATTCCCTACTTATAGCTCCTTGCTTTGCTAGTATCCTTCTTTTTTCATTTCAGCCTGGGATCTTTTCAGTGTTTCTACTTCTTTCCAGAGTTTGTCATTCTCTCCCTCTAGTTCTTTTCAGACATTGTGTTTCTCTTCCTCTAGTTCTTTTCAGTGTTCATCATTCTTTCCTTATAAGTCCTTCCTGAGTTTTTCATTTTCTTCCCTTAGTTCTCTAATTTGTTCTTTCAATTCTTTGATTTCTTTGAATATGCCTACAATTGTTCTTCTAAGGTCTGTGTCTTGGTTTCCTTCCAGGGAGATCTCCTTGTAGGAATCTTCTGTTGGACTGGTAGAGTTTGGTGTGGATTTATTATGAGGTTTTTCCCATGTTGTTTTTTTGCTGTGTCCTTGGCATGTGGATTTGATTTGTTTCTTTGTGTTTGGGGATTCTGTTGCCTCAACATTGGCTACACAGACTAGATTCATTAACACTAGGCCTGCTAGATAGTCTGCACCATGACACCTCCAGCTTAGGGGTGGGGGGCTTGCTCCTTTGACCTGCTGCACCCCAGCAACCCTATCTAGGTTCACCCATGCCTTGGTGCTCTCTGGAACCTGAGCAGGGGCGGGTATGCCAGCCCCCCCCCCCAGGGTAAAGGCAGTTTCACCTTACCAGCACAGCAGCCCTCACTCTCTGGAATCCCATCAAATATTTTCAAAAGTATTTCTCAGCCATTTGGATCACATCTTTTCAAAAACATACATAAACCTTTTTATCTTTATTTAAAGATATTTATATCAATTTATTTTTATTTTATGTTTGGGTATTTTGCCTGCATATAAGTGCACTCATGTTGAGCAATGCCTGTAAAGGCCCAAAGAGGGCATCAGATTCCATGGAACTGGAGCTACAGATGGTTGTTAACTGTCACATGGGTGAGGAGCACAGAACTTGGGTCCTTAGTAAGAGCACCTGGGTGTGGTAGCACATGCCTTTAATCCCAGCACTCTGGAAACAAAGGATACCAGATCTCAGTGAGATTGAGGCCAGTCTACACAGCAAGTTCACACTGAGCCAACTTTCAATATGGTGGCACCAACAGTAGGCCATTTCCTTGGCTATAAAATAAATATATGAAATCACAAATTTACTAAATGAGAAATGTCTAGTTTAAAAGTATTAGTGGAGAGCTGCAGAGATCCCTCTGCTGTTAAAAGCACTGGCTGCTCTTCCAGAGGATCCAGTGGGACCCAGTTGGATTCCCAGCACCCACATTGAAGGTAGAGTACTCTGTAACTCCAGTTCCAGGGGATCCAATGCCTTCTTCTGACCTCCAGGAGCACCTACTAGCAGGCAAAACACTCATATACATCTTTCATTTCATCTTTTTTTTTTTTTTTTGGTCTTTTCGAGACAGGGTCTCCCTGTAGTCCCAGCTGGCCTGGAGCTCCCTCTGTAGACCAGGCTGGCCTTGAACTCACAGAGAGCCTCCTGCCTCTGCCTCCCAAGTGCTGGGATTAAAGGCATGCACCACCACCATGCCCAGCACATTTCATCTTTAGAGAACTTCTTAACTGTTTTTTTTTTTTATGTTTATTTTTTTGTTGTTTGTACATTCTGGATACTGACCCTCTCCCAGGAATATAGCTGGTAGATTTCTTTTCCCCATTCTTTAAGTTGCTTCTTCACTCAGGTGATGGTGTCCTTTTCTATAAAGAAGCTTTTTAGTTTCATGAGGTCCCATTTGCCAATATTTGGACTTAATATTTGTACTATAAAAGTCCCATTCAGAAAGTTCTTTCCTGTGCCTATAAGTTCCCATGTATTCCCCATTTTCTCCTCTATCTGCCAAGACAGGCTGTTGGGTTGAGGTCCTTGATCCATTTGGTGTTGAGTTTTCTGCATGGACAGAGAGAGGGATCTATGTTCATTCTTTTACATGCTCTTGTCCCGTTTGATTAGCATCATTTGTTGAACATGGTGTCTTTTCTCAGGATATATTTGGGCTCTTTTGTCAGAAATCAGGTATCTGTAAATCTGTGTATTTAAGTCTGTGTCCTCAATCCTATCCTACTGATCAATGTCTCTTGTTTCAAGCCAGTCCCTTGCTGTATTTATTACTACAACTCTGTAGCATAATTTGAGATCAAGGACTCAAATGTCTCCAGCAGTTCTCTTACTGGTCAGGATTATTATGGCTATCCAGGTTTTTGTGTGTGTATGCAAAGAATTGTGTTAGAATTTTAATGGGTATTGCAAGAAATTTGCAGATTGCTTTTGGTAGGATGGACACATTATTTCACATTATTACTCTTACCAATCCATGAAAATGGGAGGTCCCATTGAATATGTATTACTAGCTCCTTTTGTGAGGGAGCAGAGATCAGATCTTTATTTCTTCCCACTCAGATGTTATTTGGCTATTTGATATTGTGGCTTCCTTTCCTAATCTCTTCAGAAGATTTCTTAAGCCCCACAGAAAGAAAAAGCTTCTCAATATTTCACTTAGAACAAAGGATCTCTGCTTACTCTACACTGGAAGAGTTAAAACATGGACTCTATGTACCAGTCCCAGAATGAGAGAGGAGAGAGAGAGAGAGAGAGAGAGAGAGAGAGAGAGAGAGAGAGAGAGAACCAGCTGTTTTTATCATTAGTTTTCTTCTGGGCACAATGACAAAAACATAGTCCCCCTACCTCCAGAGCTCTCCCACCTCCAAAAATAAACAGATAAACTAGCACACAAAGGTCTAAAGGGACAATTACTAAGGAGAAAAATTGTGATATAGAAGGAGAAATGAAATCTGAAGGGCTGAGGTGTGATTTTAAATAAGATGGTTATAGAAGGTTTTACTTAGAATATAAGTCTGATATAAAGAAGTAAGCTGTGTGTCTGTAGGAATGGCTTTTACTATATGGACATAATCTGGACTAATGACTCTTACCTAACCTTGCAACCAAAAGTTATAATGCAACAAGCTCACTGAGCCTTTTGCTCCTATTTTGTTTTTGTTTGTTTTTTTTACTTATTTTATTTTTTTAACAAATCTAGACCCATGTCGCCCCCATTCCCCCACCCCACCAGAGCTCATGTATTCTGCCAAACATGCTTTTCATCTCTTTCTCAGTCTTTCTCAATATTCTCCATGAGGAAGTTGACTGTTTTGAGCAGAATTTCACTGTTTCAGTCAGTTCTTCAATGCAGTCCTTTCTGTTGTTGTTGTTGTTGTTTCCAATATGTATCCCTGAGGACCTCACCTTCCCCTCACCCATGAACATGTGTGTGTGTGTGTGTGTGTGTGTGTGTGTGTGTGTGTAATTAACATTTCAAAGCACTGGAAGCAGCCGGTGTTTTTTCTCAGAGAAAAGAATTGAGAAATCTCTGTAATTATGTGTATGATATTCTAGGCCTAAGGATTAAAGGGCAAGATTCTCTGGTAAGATAAAGGTGGAGCCTAGCTTCTATTTCCCCCAACTCATGCTGGAGATACTGTTTCAATAAAAGAACTGGCTCAAGAACACAGTTCAGTGAGACCTCTGAATGGACAGCTTCTCAGAGTTCAGGTCCTCTCTTGCCTTAAAAATTATTTAATTTAAGCCGGGCATGGTGGCACACGCCTTTAATTGTAGCACTTGGGAGGCAGTGGCAGGTGGATCTTTGTGACTTCAAAGCCAGCCTGGTCTACAGAGTGAGTTCCAGGACAGCTGGGGCTACAGGGAGACCCTGTCTCAAAAAGACAAATAAAATTTTAATTTAATTTAATTTTTCTTATTATGTGTATGAATGTTTTCCCTGCATCTCTGTAAGTATACCATGTGTATCCAATGCCCAAGTAGGCCAGAAGAGGATGTCACTTCCCCTGGAACTGGAATTAATGATGGGTGTTAGCCACTATCTGGGTACCGGGAACTAAACCTGGGTCTCCGGGAAGAGCAGTAAGTGCTCTTACTTACCAAGCCATCTTTCCAGCAACTAGACTTGTTTTTCAAGTAGTAGGAACCCACAGGGCTACAGACCAGTTATAGTTGATAGGGATAAAGGAGATACGGGCTTATAATCCATTGCATTTTCCTTATGTGTGAGAGAAGTGAATGGAGGGTTGAAAGAATTATAATCAAAACCACATTTTAAAAGGATGGGGCTGCTTGCTTCCTATACCTGACTTTAGATGATTATGAGCTATTTTCTTTGGTAAACCAATGTCTTCCACATAAAGGTCTAATGCAAAGGAAAATAGGTCCTTTGAAAATGTGAGGATTCTGGGTTGGAGAAGGAGGTTCAACTTTAATTGTTCTTGAGAGTTAACTGTATTTAGGCCAATATATTATTAATTATGGAAACATTATAATCCAGTTTTAGAAAGATCTATTTATTTGACAGGGAATATGATAATGTACTGTTTGGGGGTCAATTCAAAGAGGGGTAGTTAGTAATACCTGATAGTTCATGAACAGCTGCCATGGATTAGTCCTAGTAACAACACATACCTGAACAAGGAATGGTGTTATTAAAGCCTGCAGTCTGCTGTTCTCTCCCTTCCAACTTCAGGCTTCTGCAGATAATATCTCATGGTTAAGGTACATTTTAGGTGAATGAAGAGTAGAAATTAAAAGCCTGCCAGGGCCTGAAGTCTTTATTTTATCTGGCAGAATACAATACTGAAATATATGCATTCTCTGAATTGGGAAGGCAGCAAATTCAAGGTTTTTGTTTTTTTTTTTAATCCCTCTGACACATTTTATCATTCTGTCAAAATTATATTTTTATTCTGAACATGTGAAAATTAAATTATAAATACCTAAAACCAGGAACTTAATACAAAACATATTATACTCAAATCTAGAGTAATGGACTTTTATCTGTGTTTGAGTACGAGCCTAGCTGTGTGGACTGAAGTGGGCACCTCACCTCCTTTAGCCTCTTTATCCTAACGTTGTTATAACATAGACATAATGCAAGTTATATTTTGAATGTATTTGAAAATATACCATAAACTACTTACTTCTATATATATTGTGAAATAAATGTTTTGTAAGTTTTAAATTTTATGTTGTCTCTCTTAAGCACTTTTCCTTACAAAAAGGAATTAAGAACTAGTACATAGTTCATTCCTATTGTTGGGTTCATTTTGAGGGGAGACTCGGGTGCAGAGAGGAGAAAATGTCAGGACTCTGCTGAAAAGGAAGTCAGGTTTATTTTAGGCATGGCTGCTGGCCTACCTGTGATGGGATTAGGATGACCAGTATTAGAATGTCCCCCAAATATCAGTTTTATATCCAGGCACAGAAGGAAATGAGTTTTTAAGGAAGTGGAGACAAGGAGATGGGGGAATGGGCATAGGTGGGTGTGTGGCTGGTATCCGTAGAAGCATCTCGAGATAGACTGAAGCCTGGGACCGATCTCTGGTGAGATATTGCACCAACTTTTTTCAGATTGCAGGAGCAGAGCACAGTCCAGGGTAATTATTTCTCTGGACTTCTGCCTCACTTGGCTTCCTGAAATCCCCGACTTAGGTGGGCTACAAACTTACACCTATATCTTATCATTTTTCTTTCCGTGATGAAGCTACAAATAAGGGGATTCAGAAAGAGTAAAGGCAGGAAGAGCGAGCAAGAACAACTGTTTGGAATTATCACCTACATGAGATCTACATGAGATTTTTTTTTGGGTCTTTTCGAGACAGGGTCTCCCTGTAGTCCTAGCTGTCCTGGAACTCACTCTGTAGACCAGGCTGGCCTTGAACTCGAAAAGATCCACCTGCCTCTGTCTCCCAAGTGCTAGAATTAAAGGCGTGTGCCACCACGCCCGGCTATGGGTGTGCATTGTTAACAGAAGAGTTGTTACTAGAACTTGAGGATTTCTTTCTTTTTTTTTTTTTTTTTTTGTTTTTTTAATTTTATTTATTTTTGTAGGTGTATGAGTGAGTGGTCTGCATGTAGTTCTGTGCCCCGGGTCGTGCAATGCCGCGGAGGTCGGGAGAGGGCTTCGGATTCCCCTGGAACTGGAGTTCTCCGGGAATGGGAGTTACAACGTTCTCCAGCCGAATGTGGTTGCTGGGGATCGAACCCGGGTCCTCTGCAAGGAGCAGTCAGCGCTCTTAACGCAGGCTATCTCTCCAGCCCCCCGAGGATTTCTTTCAAAACCCCTTATTGCATCTTTGGTATATACAACTAAGGGGAAGGGTTATGACATTTCTGGTTTATAAAGTACAATTCAAGAACCAGTGACTTGATGTGCATGTCCAGGGGAACAGATTCTTGACAGCTGGAGAATGTGCTTCCTGGGTCACTAAGTGTGATACTAGATGAACGGAGGGAGAGTTCTCTGCCATTAACTCATTTCAAACACACCATCCCCCAGAGCATATGCTCTTGCTTACATCTCCGGTATCTCCCTTTTTCTGCAGATCTCCTTTCTTGCTGTTTCCAAGTTTGAGTTTTCTATTCCACAGCGGCATTTAAGCCGTTCTACTATTGCTATGTAAGAAAATACCCAAAATTGGTGACTTAAAGCATCTTTAGTTTTAAATTTACATGCTCACAGATTTTGTTGGTCAAAAATTTAAAGTACAGCTGGAATGACTTGTCTCTTGATGTCTGCTTTATGAAGTTCAAGGCCTATTTGAAAGTGGTAAATGACTGGGGTGAATTAAGTAGCTGAGGGTTGGAATCAGCAGATTCCTATAAGAAACATTAGCTGGGCTTTGTTGAATTAACCTTCACAAGACCTTTCTAGATGGCAAGGCTTTTTACAGAATTGCATCTGGACTCAAAGAGCAAACTACTGCAGATTGAATGATCAAAAAATTTGTAGGACGATGCATTGATTTTAATAGCCTAATGCCCAAATCAGTAACATTTCAGCAATCACACCTACCCAGCCACAAAGGAAGGGATTGGCCAAAGAGCTTGCTTTTAATAAAAAAAAAAAGAAAAAAAAAAAAAAAAAAGCCTGAAAATTTACAGTATTTTTTTCTTGGTCTTTTTGAGACCGGGTTTCCTTGTAGTCCCAGCGTGGCCTAGAACTCACTAGGAGACCAGCTGGCCTTGAACCACAGAGATCTGCCTGCTCTTGCCTCCCAAGATGTGGATCAAAGGCGTGTGTGTGCCATCATGCCCTATTTACAGTCATTTTTTAAAAATTACCATACAAATTATATAGTAAACATAGAAGTATGTGTATGGAAGTGTCTGTTTTATTGTTGAGTACTGACCTATCATCCATTCTCTTCAACAAATGGTCAATGTACTTCAGGGCTTAAGACCAATATATTTCATTAGAGGACTGCCTGGTTCTAGCAACTCAGGCTTAAGGCAACAGTACATTATATTTCTCTAGGCACAGAATTAGTCCTGGAAAGAACATTTGGAACAATTAGATCAGGGGCTTGTATGAGAACTTACTTTTGTTGCCTGACCTCTGAATACCATCATCTTGAGGCTTGCTGTGTTGTTTCTCTTTGACAATTTGGAAAACAAAAACAACAAAACAAACAAACAAACAAAAAAACAAACTGTGACAGACCCATGCTTGCTCATAGTGCTTTGGCTATGTCTCATATCTACTGCTCCCTGACCACATGTCTCTTTACTGACGAGGAATGCTGAACAGCTTAGGTGTTTTGTGTCTATAACTTGTCCTTATGGCGGCTGAAAAACCATCTGAAACTCCAATTCCAGGAGAAACCTCCGTGTTCCAGGGGAATGTGATACCCTCGTCTGACCTCCACGGCTTGCACGACATGGGTGACAAACCTGCATGCAGACAGTACAATTCATACACATACAGAAATAAATAAAAAAATAAAAAATTAAAAAAAAAAGAAATAACATACACTGAATCTCTATCTAAATAAAAGAAATGAAATGGAAAGAAAACAATTTAATGCCAAATCAGCTCAATATCATTCCAAAGTTGTTTTAGGTAAAGGATGATAGAAACTGGACAATAAAAATGAATGAGTCATCTGAATCCTCCTCCTCAAGCGTAATAAAGATCTTGGTTCATTTACATGTGTTTTAAGTTTTAAGCGCATTATAGTAAGTAAAAGGGGACATCTTTATGAAATATTCAAGTTTTATATGTTATAAATAGATTGATGATTTATTTTCCAGCCTCTCTGATCCAGACAAAACAAATCCTCAGTTGCTAATCAGTTTGCATAAGCTGTGTAAATACTTCTATCATAGAGTCATGGGTGCCTCCCATGCACCGTCTAGCCTCTCAGAGGGTTTTTCCCCTCATCCACAGAGAATGCAAGCTCCCTAGAGGGCCAAATCACTGAATGAGTGACCAGATGGACATCAGAGTAGGGAGAATGAATCAAACTCTTTTGATTATGGAGTAGAGATTGGTATTTGTTAGGATAGTCTGGCAAACATATTTTTGGCACCATATTATACAGCAGAATAAGAAATAGAGTTTATTCAAAATGATTGTTTAATTATGCACACTTGAAACATGTGAAGCCTAATTAACAATTGTTGATATTAAATCATCCAGATAAAATACATGAGCTTTGAATATATGCTAATCCTATGCATACGTACATTATTAGTCTAAGCAATTTATTATTTTTTCATGATTTATTTTTCTCCAAAGTAGCTCAAGGATTCAAATGGTAACATATTATTATAAATGTGTCAGCTTATTTTCAAAGGGACAGGTATTAATGTTAAAAATCTTTCTAATATACTTATTTCACCATTGAAAGAGGTCCAAGCAGGAGCAATGGCCTTACTGACTAAAGCAATGAAAAGGTCTGCCTGGGGGAGTAGTGAGAAACTGCTTCAACATCCAAGAACAGTCCAGTGCTTTTATGATTAGATGACAATAAATACACTTGGAAGGTTAAGTTAGTGTTAGGTCAAATTGTTAGTCTTTTAATATTAGAATGTTACATGTGATTGCATATGTTTGAAATGTCCAAATGCAGAGTGGTAATGCTTAGAATTTGGCATTTATAATTTCTTATTTTTAAAAGTGGTCTTTGGATGTGTAAATAATATTTTCATTAAATTTTTATTTATTTATTATATTTTATGTGTATGAATGTACTATCTGCATGTAGGTTGGTGCACCTGTGTCATGCAATGATGCGGATGTCAGAAGAGGGTGTCGGATTCCCCTGGAACTGGAGTTAAAGCTTAGCCACCATGTGGGTGCTGGGAATCGAACCCAGGTCCTCTGCAAGAGCAGTCAGTGCTCTTAACTGCTGAGACATCTCTCCAGCCCTGAGTATTTTAATTTTTTATAGATAGCATTAAAGACAATGGAACTTTTAAAACACAAAATATCAATTTGTTTTTTTTATGCATATGTGTATTTTGCCTCAATGTATGTATGTGTATCATGCACATACCTGGTGTCCATAGAGACCAGACAAGGGCCAGTTCCAGATCTCCTGGAACTGGAATTGGAGATACTTGTGAACCACCATGTGGGTGTTGGGAACTGAACCTGGATCCTCTGCAAGGGCAGAAAATGCTCTTAACTACTAAACCACCTCTCTAGTCCCTAATAATGGCTCTTGACAAGAGCACCTTTAGGATGCACCTTTTCTCTTGGTTTTTGCAGATAACATCTTCTTATTCTCACAATTCAATTACAATTAATTGAAGAATGGTAGTTGGGTATTGTTTCAATATTTATTAACTTGATTTTGATACCTGAGGGGGAGCTTTACTTTCTAGAAAGAACACTAGATTTGAATTAAGATTCACATCCATGCTTCATTTAATCTATTGTGAATTTCAGCATATTTTAATTCTTGATTCCCTTATTTGTCAAGAGAGATTAAGACTGTATATTCCATTCTAATTTAATATGATTGTATATTAAATCACATCAGGTATATAATGAATGACTCACTTTTTCAGTAATTTATTACTTCACAATTTATTTCTTTTGGGAGTCCCCAAGGCATCCGCTCCAGATGCCCTCCACTCTCCTTGTTTTTCCTGACATGTTACATAATTGTGTCTTAATAAGTCAGAATACAAAGGTTACACAAACATTAAGTTCATTATATTTTTTATTGGCCTTTCTACCAAAATCACAGACACACACTATTTCCTACACACACAAGGAAGGAACATGTCACAGATAGCTGAAAGATGATTGTGCCTAACTGCCATGATCTGAACACCAAGCCGAAGGTGTGAGGATGAAAGTATTTAGTAAACTACAATTGATATAAAACTTTTATTAAATATGAACTATGGGCAGAAATATAACTGATGAATTTTCACTGGGAAAGAGAGAGAGAGAGAGAGAGATTCTTAAGGGAGAATGGGTCCTTTTATAGTAGATAAGAGATATTATCTGACACAGTATCTTCAGTCTTTTGTGTAGGGGGGTCTTATTTAAGTAGATAAGAAATAGGAAGCTCAGCATATTGTTAGGTAGTGAATTTTATAATACCATTTGTCTTTCCTTAGACTGGATACTTGGGGTGATGCAGCAGAGCTAGGCTGTTTTCGCTGCAGGGCACTACAAGTTCTTTGGTCAGGCTTTAAGCAGTCAGGGTTTGATTATCAGAGAATGAGAGAATTTTTTTATTTCTGGCCTTTTTGTATCTACTATAGTCTCTATAAAAATAGGTAAATAATATGATGAATATATATTATCTAAATTGTCTCATTGTAGAAAACAAGGTACCATACTGAGAAGCATTCCATTTAAAACTCAGGGTTTTATTAGACTATTTTAAAAGCATGCTTTTTTCCTTAAGTCGTTATATCTTTGGCAGCCAGGACAAATACTTCTTTAAAAATTTTTAAATTTATTATTTTTATTTTTTGTGTATGATTATATTGCCTGAATGTAAGTAAGTGCACGCCTGTTGTGCAATGCCCACAGAGGTGAGAAGAGGACAAAGGAACCCCTGGAACTGGAGTTACAGATGGTTTTATTAGCTACCATGTGAGTGCTGAGAACTGTACCCAGGTCCTCTGAAAGAGTACCCAGTGTTCTTAACCTATAAGCCACTTGTCCAGCTCCAAAGACAAAAACATTTGATTCCCATTCGTATTAACAATTTAAATAATCTGAAATCAAGTCTGTCAATACTACAAAGCAAGCTCAATAAGCCTGTTTTATAAAATGTCAGTTAGCATAATTGTCTAACAAAGCCACCTTCTTGGAACCAGGGGACAATTATAGGTCCCCAATAGGATTCCTGAGGATCTCTTCTCTTCTCTCCCTCTCATCCATCAGCCCTCTCCCTTCCTTCCTCCCTAAATCCCTCCCTTCTGTGAATGGAAGAAGTTCCCAGGAAAATCCTGCATCTTGGACTGTACTTCCTGTAAGGCTGACCAACTGATTAGCATTTCCAATGACTGTGTATAGTTTGGAATGTTGCTAATCCAAAGCCCCTGCACATTTTATCTCAGGCCTTGTTTAGTAAACAGCCACTCCTTATCTGTTTCCCATTTAACATTCTCCTGACTAACAAAATGTATTAAGTTAACAAAATAAACAGTTCCCACCAAACAAAATCTGAATCTCATCAGATATCATCTGAGACCTGTAGTAGATTCCCCTCCTCCTTTGCTATGACCTACCTACTGAATGTATCCACCAATATATTTGAAGGAACTTGATTTATGCCTTTTCTTTATTCTGATAAATTTGTTACTATAAAAACACTATGAAAACCCTTCCATACTGGAACATGGAATTTGGGGTAACCTGGATCTGTGTTCCTGAACCATGGTCATTCGTATTTGGTTCCAGAATAAACTATCTCTTATCCCCTTTAAGGTGTAAGTTTTGCATTTGCATAGACACTTTCTTCATTTCCTTCCCCTTCCATCACTCCCTTTTCTGCTCCAGGACTGTGGATTGTATGTACCCAAGGACTTGTTCATACTAGGTAAACAAAGTACCTTTGAGTTACATTTGTCTCTTGGTTCTTGAGATAAGGTCTTACCATGTAGCTTAGTTCTTAGGTTGGCATTAAACACACTATGTGGCTCATGGTGAAGGACCCCTGCCTCAAGGTTTTAGGCACCCTTAAAATCTGTCTTTAGGAAATAAGGTTTCCCTCCCCGCTTCCTCATACCTGGTGGTGCTTAACTGAGTCACACCCGCCTGTGGTACAATAGAAGGTTTCCCTCCCCTTCCTCATACCTGGTGGTGCTTAACTAGTCACGCCCACCTGTGTGTCGCTGGCCTGTGTGCCGAGATGATTTTTTACTATTACACAACCCTTCCTCCATTTCCCCATACTTGGGATCTCTGCTTTTAAAAGTTCCCTATCCCAGTCCCTGGGGGTCGGTCTCCTCTGCCCCTGCGTGGGTTACGAGTCAGACCCTAGTGCACTGTTTTTTTCCCGAATAAACCTCGTGTAATTGCAGCGAGATTGGTCTTGGCTTTTTTGGGAGTCGTTCTATCCCGCGATTTGAGTGAGAGGCACTCCAGTTTCTGGGGGGTCTTTCATATGGGGGCTCGTCTGGGATCGATGACCCCCCTCAAATCACCAAGACCCTCTTGGAGGTAAGATTCTTTTTCTGTCTGTCCATCTACTGTGTTTGTCCGATTCTGGGAGGCACCAAAAATCTGTTACTTTTGGTTTGCAGTCGTTCCGCGCTCGTTAGAGCAACTAACTCCCCATTCCGGACGAGGGGGGAGAGTTACCGACAGACGTGTCAGGAAGGTAACTGACTGTGTCGCCCTGGGAGACGTCCCAGGAGGTCTGAGGGAGGCTTCCTGTCTGGGTGCCGACACAGACGTTGAGGCTCTGATAGAGAGTTTTCACGTCTTCTCCACGTCTGATAGTCTTTGTTGTTGGGCCCTTATTCTGTCTGCTGCTTTATTTTGTTTCTCTGAGATTGCTTTCATTCTCATTCTCTGGGATCTCAGGATGGGAAATTCTAAATCTACCCTGATTTAAAAGAGGTATCTATGTCTTGTGTTTATGGTAACCATGTGCCTAAGATTCATGTAGCTTGTTATGCATCTAAGTTTGTGTGAGTGTGTGTGTGTGTGTGTGTGTGTGTGTATTTGTAATTCAGTTATTGTGTTTGTCTCATGTTGGTTCTGTCAAACAAAGTGGCCACTTCAAGTTTCAATCCTTTATGTGCACAGAATCATTGCATTTTGGCATGCCAGACTAGATATGTAACGTGCAAAGTTAAAAAATTAATATTAAAAATGCATTTAAAGGCCTAAAATTTGGATACTGTAGTCTCTAAATTTATTGTCTCTGAGTCTCTCAAATCTTCACAACAGGTGATAGTTTTTATAGAAATCAGCCTCAGAGCTGACTGTTTAAAGATCCTATTTTGGTTTGTATTTGCTTTCAAAATGTAACTTGCTTGCTTTGGAATTACTATTTTTTTAAGACCTTTGTGTACCAGATTCAGGACTGGAATGGATTCTTGGACTAGCTTTTGTTTTGGGTGGGGCAGTTTTGTTGCCCCTTGGACCGGGTGTGGTAGCACACCACCTTTAATCCAGAACTTGGGAGGCAGAGGCAGGCAATTCTTGTGAGCTCAAGGTCAGCCGGTCTACAGAACCAGCTCCAGGCCAGCTGATATCCCACACACATAAAAATTACACATGTGTATGTGACTATTGGTAATTTTCCACCTAAAGTAAATAACGTGGTGTTAGACAAAATAAAATACAGGTAGTGGTCTCCATTGAAATAGTTCTTGGCATTAGGCAGGTCCTCCAAGGGACTCACAGCTCCTGGCCACAGGGGTGTGTACCATATACACAACTCTGGCAGAGAGTGGGACCCCTGGTGCATAAGATCCCTGCCATACTCCCAATCCCATCTGGTCAGTGGGCGGGGCCTTAGGTGTGAGAGTTGTTTTTGAGTAAAAGGATGCATCAAGCATATTGGAACCAGTAAGAAAATGTGGGCAAGATGAATTGTGTGTTTGAGGGGCTGGGGCTTACTATCCCTGCACTGGGAGGAGTTGTGGAGGTTTTTCAGGCAGAAAAGATATGGAAAGGATGAACAAGGGACTGAAATTGTGCTGTTTTTACTGATATAAAGAAAGGAAAAGCCTATTCTGAGTCTCTATGAGAAAAAAGGCGGTAAAGATTTTTGTGATGCATCAGACAGGGCTGGAGTTTGGCCATAGAGGGCCATTTCTCACCTCTCACCACCTGACTTGCTTCAAACTCAAGTCACATTTGAACCCTAACTGCTCTGGTGACCACTGCTCAAGGTGGGTCACTTTAATGTTCAACCCACTTAGAGCCCCACAGTAGACTCTGGATCAGGACTCCAGCAGGCTCATCTGTGAAGGTGACTTCCCTTGTCTTAATGACCCAGTAGGGGGCCCGCAGCAGTCTGCCTTGGGAGGAGGTCTTAGAGCTTGGGGAATTCCTGAGCACTCTGGAGGGCACACGTGGCAACCTTTCCATCTTTGCTAGAGACTGATTTTGGAGCTGGCATCTGGATCAGTGGGGTGTGTTGCATGGCTTCCAGGGGTGATTATAGGCTCTTGCCTCCAAGGAGCAAGGAGAGCAGTCTGGAGCAGCTTTTTGGGCTCTGTTATGTTTCTGCAAGAATTTTTGAGCCTGTTCTTCCTCCCTCCCTTCCTCCTCATGGGAGGAAAGGGACCTCTCTGGGTCTGATCAGGCTGGCAGACTGTGTGTTTGTGTTAAGGAAGGATTGGTCTAAAGAACTGGGTGGATCAGGTTAGTGAAGACTGTGTTCATGTTTTTGGTCTCCTGGCTGGGTGGTGTGGCACACGCCTTTAATCCTACACAGGCAGGGTCTTTGGGTGCAGAGATCATTACTGTGGAATTTCTGAGTGCTGTTATCAAACTTAAGATCATATTTTACTCTGATTATGTTTTCATCTCTAATTTAGAGTTTTCATCAATTCAATCAAAGTTTTCATCATTCAATCAAAGTTTTGGTTTTGAAAATAGTTAAACATATTTGTTTCATGGAGCTGTTTAAATGAATAGGCTTGCATCTAAAGCTAATGATTTACTTGATAATTGTATCTGGGAAGGAGGGACAGACTTTAGGACCTTCATAATCTGCTGCTGAAAGCCGATAGGGCTACTTAATCCTCATAGACATAGTCTTTGATCCAGAGAAAAAGTTTAAAAAAACAGAGTTGCTGTGTGAAGTTGACCATTTGCTTTCCTCCATAAAATAAGCGGCATGGATACCTGATGGATATAGAGAGTGTTCAGCCTGAGATGTTTAAAACTAAGAGCTCAATTTTTATTGAGCATCTCTGTGATTTTTTCAAAATGTATTTGAGATAACTTCCCATCTGTTACATGGAAAATATATATTAAATTAAATAATTAATATAATAAATCTGCACAATTAAGGGTTAAAAAATAAAAAAATGTAAAAAGGTATTTTAGTAAGGATTTATGTAAAAATAATAAAAAAGTATGCGGTGATAAAAGTCTGAGGAGGTTTGTTGTGACAGTAAAAAGGACAATATATAATAAGCTTAAATTTGTAAGGTTGTGTTTAAGAGTTTTCAGTTTTTGTCCAACCTTTGTTTGCATATCACATGGCACCCCAAGGTTTAGTAAAATGACAAAATACCTGTATTAAGTTAAATTGGTATATATATATAATACTCAAGCTGGTTTACTAATGGCCTGAATAGGATTGTAAATATACAGAGTTATTAATTTCAGTCCTTCCTGAGCTTGAACCTGACTCCCTGTTGCAGGTTTAGATTAAATGGGCACAGGTAAATTTGGGTTACCTATGGCTACTGAAAAATGTACTTTATGTTTCTTGCAAGATTTGCTATTTGATTTTCTTTTAACCTAACCAGATAATTGGCTTAAAAGGCTAGATTCTTTCTTCCTGAACCAGCTGATGCAGTCCAGAGAAGACAGTTGGATGGCTTGGTAATCCTTATCAGTTATTTCCTGCCTTCTGGTAGGTGTTACAACTCCTGTCTTTCTGGAAAACTATAAATCAGGATAAGGGGTCTGAAAAAAGAAAGGATTGTCCCCATTTGTAGTAACTGTAGTGAACATTTTACATTAAAATAAGCCTAAAATTGTTTAATTCGACCTTGCAGGTTATGCCTGTTTAACGTATGGTGTTAAGCCCCTCCTCCAGCAGTATTATACAAGGCTGCTTGAACTTTTTGTCAAAGCCTTTCTCAAAATATTATAGTAATTAAAGGTGTTAGCCTGGTGGACCTTAGCCTTCTGGGTGGATAACTACCATACTTAAATGCCATACCAATTGGTGAGGGACCTAAGAACATCTTTGCTCCTTGCCCTCTGAGGTCAACCAATCCTAGGAACTATGTCTGGGGCATCTCTTGAAATGTCCTGCAATTGTGAGTCACCAGTCCTCCTAGGCAGGGAGGTCTTGGAGACCCACTAATGGGACTCTAGCCAGTGTCCAGTCTGTAAAAAGGAAAGCCTGGTCTAGCAAGACCTGACTTTGTCCTTGTGTGGATGGAACTGGTGATTGAAAAACCAAGAGGAGCCAGAGCCCACCCCCCCTAAAGGCCTGAGTGGTCCCTGAAGACCAGATCCTCAACTGACCTTGAAAAACAAAGATGGTTAATCTGGGCTAACTGTATGGATTAGACCCCAAGAGGAAAAGTATAACCAAAAGATAAGTAATTTATATTTCCTTTACAGTCTGAAAGACTGTGCTCCAAATGCTAGACTTTAAGTCATTAAAAGTCATATGAAGATCTGTTGTTATCAATCCTAAAGTTTTTCCTCTCTCTCTCTCTTTAGCTACAGGGAAACTCACCGGATTATTAACTTGCTGGGCCGTCCTGGTCCAACAACCATAGCCAAATGAACAAAGGAAAGCTCAATGGATGCTTGGAACCCTCATGAAAAATTCTAAAGGACTTTTAAGTTGGACAGTTAATTCACCCGGTTTCTTTCCTGGTTCCCTGTCTAAAAATGTACCTAGTACTCTCTTCACAGGCACCGGCTAAGGATTTTGTTCTCTATCCTTTTGGGGTCTTTCAGATAATCCACTGAGCAGGAGTACCCCAGTTGCCACCTCCTACGCCCTTTTCAGCATGGAGAAGTCAGAGCAGTCAGCGCCCAAATTCCTCTTGGCAATTGGGTAACCCCCTCAGAGGGAAATGTGAATAAATAGGAGTAAAATTGGCTAGGCAGTTTAGGGTCAAGACCCCCGAAAGGAGCCAGCTTCTCCTCAGCGGAGAGCTGAAGACTTCCTGGATCTGCCAGAAACTTTCCTTCTGGTTGCTCTGACTTGTGGCCATGAATCCTTAACTCACTTGTCAGATTTTTAACCAGTGGTAAAATCCTTAAAATCATGGTACTCAGGACAAGGTATGGCCCCGTATATGGCCCCCCTGAGGAAAAAGCATGGAGTCTAACTTAGCCTCCCAGTATACAAGGAAAAAATGTAAGAGAGGCCCACACTGACTCCATTTTGAGTATAGCCACCATTTTAAGCAATACTGAAACCTGCCCAACCAGGGAAAAGGTTGATTACTCAAAGACAGTTGCTCAAGGCCTAAGAACAGCTAACTTAAAGTAACTGTTGATTTGAGGGCAGATGGACTGACCCACATTTCCTCATTCCAGTTGCAGGATTGTGTCTAAAGATAATTTTGTTATGTTTGCCAGAGAATAGGTGCTGTGTAGATTTTAATGCTTCGCAACAATATCAGTGCGTAGAGCATTAAAGGGCCTAAAAATAAAATTAAAAAGGTACTCGAGCTTTATTTTCTATGATTAGAACTATGCCTAGAGAGAGTGGGGAATGAGGACCCCTGCCCCAAGGTTTTATGCACCCTTAAAATCTGTCTTAGGAAATAAGGTTTCCCTCCCCGCTTCCTCATACCTGGTGATGCTTAACTAGTGCACACCCACCTGTGTGGTCAAGATAAGGTTTCCCTCCCCACTTCCTCATACCTGGTGGTGCTTAACTTAGTCACGCCTGCCTGTGTGTCGCTGGCCTGCGTGCCGAGATGATTTTTTACTATTACACAACCCTTCCTCCATTTCCCCATACCTTGGGATCTTTGCTTTTAAAAGTTCCCTATCCCAGTCCCTGGGGGTCGGTCTCCTCTGCCCCTGCATGGGGTTACGAGTCCGACCCCAGTGCACTGGTTTTTTTCCCAAATAAACCTCGTGTAATTGCAGCGAGATTGGTCTTGGCTGATTTTTTGGGAGTCGTTCTATCCCGAGATTTGAGTGAGAGGCACTCCAGTTTCTGGGGGGGGTCTTTCAATGGTGGCCTCAAACACCCTATCCTCTTGGCTTTGCCTCTCAGATGTTGGGAGCACACACACATAGGTGTGTGCCACCATGCGAGGCCCCAGGCTGGCCCTAGCCATACATTATGAAGTTTCCCAGTATCTGTATAAAGTACATGAGCCTACAGTGGTCTCTCAATGGGCTCTGGAACCAAGTCTTGCAGGCACTGCTTACTTGGTTTAGCCTCAGGCACCACAGCAGAATTGATGTTTTAAGGAAGGCACTTCAAAGTGTAAGAGTCCCTGAGTGAAAGAACAGAGAAAAAGTTACTTCAGTTAATTTCTGCAGACAGGCAGTGTATAGAAGCTATTTGAGTTGAGATTTTACACTGAACAGCACTATTCTGAGGAATTGAGGCCTGCCTAATTAGTAATGTGTGTGTGTGTGTGTGTGTGTGTGTGTGTGTGTGTATGTTAGAAGATAGTTTAATTCCTGTGGATAATTGCTTTTTAGGTATATAGTCATTCTTGAAGCTTTTGTAGGAAAATCACAGCTGTAGTTCTTCTAAGGTTCATCACTATGCTTCACTTTTGTTCTCATAGCTTTCTCATTTATTTTAGTAATACTATAAAAATGTTCAGAATGCACACTTCCAACAATTAATAATTTGTAAGGATGCCACCAATGTGAAAATAATTTGAATATGTATGACTAATTTCAGATGTGGTCATTCTGAAACAAATTTTATTTTAAAAAGGGTGAATTTATGATTGCTTGATGTTTTTTTATTTTTTTCTTTCTTTCTTGTTTTTTTTTTTAGTTGACCACAAAACTTAGGGCATCATGCATATTAGTCAAACTCTCTGTCACTGAGCTAAAGCCTGAAATCCCGATTGCTTGATTTTTAAAAACATTTATTTTTCTTATTTTGACATGCACACCTGTGTGTGTGTGTGTGTGTGTGTGTGTGTGTGTGTGTGTGTGTGTGTACATAAGTGCAGGTGCCCGAGGTTAGAGGCACTTGATCCCCCTTACAGGCATATATTCATATATTAGCTGCCTGCCATGGGTACAAGGAATTAAACTCTGATGTTCTGCAAGAGCAGTACATGCTCTTAACTACTGAGGCATCCCCGAAGCCCCCACATTGCTTGATTTTTGATACCATGCTCAAGACACCTTCCAATAATCCTGCTCCTACAAGGTGCTGTTGGGAGCTGGCTCACTGTGTCTGTCAATTCTTTGTGAACTGTCTCTCTTGGCACCTTCCCATCTCCAACACCTGACACTTGTGACTCTTCTTTCTGCCTCAGGATTTTCTATTGACACTTGATCCATTCACTAGCGTTCAGGAGTTAAATAACCTACCCTGCCAGCAGCCTGCAGCCAAGGAGGGATGGGAACAGAGGATGAAGCCTCTCTTCTTGCAGGAGACTCTAGGGGTATTCTGTAAGCTTCCTGGAAGAGCCAGTGGAGACTCCCAACTCGGCATCTTTACCTACTTCAAAGGATTTTTTATTGACTTTTCTTTCTCTCTTACTCCCACTCTCTGGGATTAAGTCCCAAATGGGCTCTTTAGATCCAAATCTGTGTCTCAGGCTCTGTGAGGAAATACCAATCAGAGCAAGCAACTTTTTGAGCCTTATCAAAGTCACCTAGGTAAGTATAAATTCTCCAGGTATCTTTTTGACTAAAATTTGCAAGTAAGGAAGGTATAAACTTCATGTGCTCTTAAAACTTGGTGGTCATTTAGCTAAAAGAAAAACAAATGACTCTCTTGCCCGGTAGAAACATTAATGGCATACTTGCATTGTTTTTTGGAAAGGTAACCAATTTAGCAATCATATTTAATTTCTTCATGTAGCTATTCTTCAACTGTTCACTATCTGCTTGTATGAGACATGGTTTTTAACAGAAAAGCTATGAGAACTGCCTCATGGCTTACTTGGATGAGAGGGGTGGAAATCTTCTGAGGACTGTAAGATTTATTCCAGCCTCAGATATATTAAAACGCCGCCTATACTTGATTTGTGGAGTACGGCTTCCCCAGCTGATCTCAGTATGAACAGCATTTTACTCAAAAGGCAGTTTACTAATTTTTCTTTTAGGCTACAGTAATAGCTCTCATCTTCTTTATGAACACACATTTCAAATGTGGCAAGAGGTATAGGAAACAGTAGAGTATTTTGAGGTCCCGAGGTAGTCCAAAGTCTTTAGGGCTGGAGACACATCTTCAAATTCCAGGTCTCTCTGTATCCTCAGCATGGGAAGGAAGGGCATAAGGAACACCTACTGTCAACTCTTCATACCTATCCTAACTATAAGTACTCGGAAGCATCAGGGAAGGGCAATAGATTTGGTGTGTCAAGGCTCAGAAGACCAAGACACAGAGTAAGGGGTCTGACAAATTCAGACAACTGACAATGTGAACAGCCATGTTCAAGGCCCCTGCCTCCTGACACCTCAACTTTTCCTCACATGGAGCCAGCCTTTGAAATTTAGATGTCACCCTGAGGAAAGGAAAGAAAGAAGGAAAAAAGAAAATCCAAGCCATATCTGAAATGACCAATAAAGCCAGCTATGACCCATCTCATAAATCTCACAGGGCTCTATGCTATGTTGCTACTTAATCTGAACTGAAATATTCTATTTTGGAAGGAAGGAGAGAGGCTCACAAGACTCAGGAAGCTTGTGAGATTTCCAAGATTCACTAAGTCCTTCTCTGAGGGTATCTATGTAGTAAATAACTGCTGGAGAGAGGAGACTGGTGCAACTCCCTGCAGACAGCATGAGGAATTCAAGTTTTGTCGAGTTGTCACCCCTGAGAAATGGCTATTTTGTGAGGCAGCTACTTTTGAGTCACCTATACTTCACAGAGCTGGACTTGTAAGAAATCACTTCTCTCTTCTGTCCTGGTACCTTGTCTGTGGAGAATAGATGAGCAGATGTTTGCTCATATCTGTGCAGGAAAAGTCACACAACAGAACAAGAGAATATTTTCTGCTACAATATAAAACAGCAGCCCCAAATAGGACACTAAATCCATTTATTGAGAACTCAAGTGACATGTTTGCATTGCTGAACTGTGAAAAAAAAAAAAAAGTGCCAGAAACACAATACCACCAGCCCATTTATGACCCTTGCATTCAAAAGCAAAAAAACAAACAATAACACCAAGCATTTATTCCACAATTGGGTATTTCACAGTGAATTTTACTTACCGGAAATGGAACCACCCTCATCCTGATAGCACACTTATTCTTTTTCTTTCATGCAAATTTTTAGGAACAAAGATATGTAAAATGGAGATTGCATGTGTAATGAAGTTCAGTCCATAAAGATAACAATATCTTGTAGTGTTTATGGAGTTTACAGAGTCCATAGCATATACATTAACTCACTAAATCATGACAATAGCTCCATGAGGTAGGTATTATTGAATTTACAGGTGAAGTACCTGAGACTTAGAGTTAAGTAACATGTCCAAGGTAACACAGCCATGACAAAACTGGGACTTAAATCCAGGCCTTCTGATATTCACAATCTGTATGTGTATTGCACACAATAAAAGAGCTAATAACTTATTTGTCCTTTACTAATAAAATGAGAAAAATCAGGTAATTACATATGTCCCTCAAAATTTTTTTTTTTTTTAAATAGCTTAAAAACTGGCTCTCTGACCTGTGGTGGACCTGTTCAACTATTAAGTAGATGCTGGTGATAATTTTTCTAAAATTAAATTCCAAATTATACCCCCTCACAGTTACATTTTTTTTTCCTTCAGATTTTCAAATTCTGCAGAACACAAAATTTAAGTAAAGGAAAAATATATATGTCACGGGGGGAAAAAATCTCCAAACTCCAGTAGATTCTGTTGATCTTAGCAGTTCCAAGACATGGTACCCATCTCGCCTCTCTATCCAAGTGAAATGATTTAATATGGTGACTTTAATGGATAATGATGTCCAACCTGCTATATGATAGCTTAAAATCTCATATGGATCTGAAACTCGAAAACAGATATTTATTGACAAGCATTTGGGCTTTAAGTAATTTCTTTCTGACAGAAGATAGGTGGCTCAAACTTTACAAATAAGGTTTATCATAGTTAAATTCTGATTATTTTAGAAATATGCTAACTGAAATTCAGATACACATACTCAAAATTATATACCTTTCAGTTACTGTCTGGTCAAATAATTAATTTCATCTTTTGAAACATTTTCCATTTTTAACTTCATACAGTTTATATGAGAATTTCCCTTATAAGTAAAACCTGAATGTTATTGAACAAATTGAGAGACTTTTTAAAACTCATTTGATAATATAGTGATGAAATGTTAAAGACAACGACTTTGTGATTTAATGGAATCAATCTGATCAGCACACAATGAAAAAAAATCAACACAAGAAAGAATGATGTATTTGAGAACATTTTTAATAAATAATGTGACAAAATTACTTTTCTGATTATTGAATTTTCATTATGCAAAATTATGGCTAAAAATAAGAGGCTTCATACATGAACATAATGAAAACATTAATCACATGGATTGTTCCCTTAGTACTGCACACCCTTTCTATGGGACTGTTTCAAATCATCTAAATGAATGCATCTAGGTTTTGGTGAACACCAGCCCTTTCACTGTGGTTCAGTTTTGTTTGGCTTTGTTTTTCAGTTGGGTCAGGCCTGACACCTGTGAATGAATAAATGTGCATTTAGTTTTCTTCAAATAGCACCAATTGTAGTCAATGAAATTTATATCATGGCAAAAAAATAAAAGAGAAAAAAGATCATAGAAATCTACAGTCAGCTTCATTTGGTGAATCCAAGCAGGTAATGCCTCTATTTGAGCTTTTAAGGAAATCTTGTAACTTTCAACATTGGCCAGAACAAACTTAAAACTTTTGTTTCATCAAGTCCAGGAAAAGTCTGAACCATTTGGTTCACGGCCCACAATCAAGTCTGCACATGACTTCACCACCTGTCATCATTCAAATATTCCAAATACAAACACACAGCATTAACAAAACAGGTTAAAAACACTTCTCAACATTTTCTTCAATAAGACAAAAAAGGTTAATAGTTACAATGGTTTACAAATAAAGTTTAGTGATTGTGCTTTTAAAACCAAAAAAAAAAAAAAAAAGATTAAAAACAGTGCATTACAAAAACAAAAATCAAACTTCCTTAAGTGGCACTTCTGAAAGTTGAACTGATAGTATCAGAAGAAACTTAAGCCAGTTAAGATAGGCTATCCTCACTCAACTGGTCATTCAAAACATCCACTTGTTTGTAATATGCATTTGTAGTTGCTTTTTGATTGAAAAATAGAACAAGGTTTTTGCTAGGTTTATTTATGACAATGACTAGACAGCCAGCAGTCCAAACTGGCTTAGCCCTACTTATCCAAATGTATTTCCAGTAAGAATATACTTCCATTATTGAAATGAAGACAAATAAAGTACCACCAGGAGTTGCAAAGTGTATATATTTACAATGCTTCTGCCCCATTCAAATTATCTGCTGTTCAGCATTTGTTATATTTTAGTTTCTTGCAGCAAAGGGTGGTATGAAAGACTGATTTTTCAAATCATGTTAAAATGAAGTATGCTAAAGTTGCATTAGCAGTTGGTTATAGAAGGATTATATTTTGAGAGCCCTTGGAATGAGGTTGATTCATCATTTTTTGTATCTTTGATCAATAATTTGCTATAAATTAGCTTGATATATAAGCAGTGCAATGCCATATCCTAGGGGCAAAATGCAAAAGAACTGTTCTGTTCTTTCTTGCTGCTGATGACTGAAGCAAGCAGTCAAGACACTTCCCTTGCAGGAAGTCAAGTGTATCATTTGCAACAGCGAGGAGGGAAGAGGGAGGTTCCTCAAAGGTTGGGGGATCAAACAGCAACGATAAAAACCCAAGGAAAAAAAATTAAAAATGCTATCCCAATAAGAGGAACAAAAATGACAATTTGTACATTCTGATTGCACTGAACATTTTATCTGGTGTCGTGTGTCATCAGAGCGTAGGGGAGGCATCTTGAATGATGATTTTTCACACTGATCTCATGAGCCTCTCTGGTTGTCTTCAACTTTCAGTTTCCTGTAAGAGATTAATTATTGTTAAACTTGAAAATAAATCTTAAGAGCATTATTTCATTTATTTCAACGCATCTATCTTTATAGTAGATTGCGTTTTCTTCACTCATTTGCTGGCACATGTGGAAAAGTGCTCATCACAACTAATTCATTTGTCAACTGTAGATGGTCTTTATAGCAAAACCACAGTTCACTAACAAGTACAAAACAAATCTGTACAAAGCCTAAGGATCTGTTAGAGGAAGGGGCACAAGGATCTAACTAAGGAGAAACACTGCTCTAAGCTCCAGATGCCCCTCAGCCCCATCTCGACATTTATATTCTCAGTTCATTAATTTTTAATTAATTTGATCCAAAATACAAAAGACAAACTCAAAAAACAAGCAGTCTGACAGCATTTGTGGGAGAAAAGTTTTTCTTAATGCAAACTACAAAAATCTAAATATATTGAGGTGAAGGCCCTGTTCAATTAGATATATTTTTTATCTTGTTATGAAGTTACAAACTCATTTCATATGTACTTGAAATTATGTACACGTGTAAAGACACAAATTTGTTCTTGCATCAAATGTTGAAAACATAATGATTTTTTATTAAAAGGAGAAAAATGTAATAATTTTTCAAAGGAAGGGGCTTTTAAATATGACTTCCAACTATATCTTGTCACATTGTTCCAAGTCCAGAAAGAGAAGAACTTGACAAACAAGAAAGAGTCTTCTTTTGGAAGACTGAAGGTCTAAGATCTCTGGCAAGTGAGCCAAATTAATCGTGGTGACAGATTCACAGGCCAAACCTCATAACATGCTATCACTTTACTGAGTTTTTATACAACAGCATGAATTGTAATATATACAGAGAAGGCTAGTTCCTAATATGTTCTGTCATATGCATTTCCTATTTGAAAATGTGCAAAGGAATATGACTCTTAGACCTATGAACATACCACTATGAACTACATTACACTACAGTAAAATCCTTCAAGTTTCAGAACATCAGGTGCTTGGCATCACAGACATCAGGGTACAGAAAGCTTGTGATAAATATTACATCTTTGCATTCTGAAGAATGTTCATAACTTTGTGGCTGACATCACAATACAATCTAATGTTTAAAAACTGGAAAACATATATACCTCTAACTCTTCATTATTATCTTCTCTCTCATATCCTCCAAGTACCTGCATTTCTGCCATGTTTCTCCGACCTACATTTGCTTGCTCTCTTTGTCTGCTTCCCGATCCTCTTGATGACATTGAGCTTGAGGAACTGGGATCTCTGGGGTTGTTCGATGTTGGAAAAGTAGGTCTGCAGTAAGGTAGAATATCCTCTGTGTAAAGAAATACAGTGAATACTCGTGAATACAATGGGACACCATGACTTTATAAGAGGCTACTCCTGTCTACCTGTAATTCTGACCACAGGATAACTGGTGATTCTGAGGTGTAACAAGGATACTTTATAAGCATAATGAGTAATGGAGCACTGACTTTTGAAGATGAAAATAATCCTTGTAATTTTCATATGTAATTTTGTAGTGATGAGGGATCTGGACTCTACTGATGTCCGTTTCTTACTTGGGACCAAGGACACTAACGGAGACAAGTCAAATGTGGAATCGATTGGTTTCCAGTTCTTTCATTCACCTTGTGATCTTAGGTGATGATTTTAGGGTTTAGTGTCTACTTTTCCACAAAAAAGTCCAGCAGCATCTACATTAAGAGGAATTCTGGCCGGGTGTGGTGGCACATGCTTTTAATCCCAGCACTTGGGAGGTAGAGGCAGGTGGAGCTCTGTGAGTTCATGACCAGCCTGTTCTACATAGCGAGTTCCAGGCTAGCTGGGGCTACAGGGAGACCCTGTCTCAAAAGCACACAAAAAAAGAGGAACTCTGTTCATATGCACAAAATAAGAGTGAAATCACTAACAACAAAGTGTTGTCCCAAGGACTTAGTAGCAACCAAGCCCAGTTTCCCAGAATTACTAAATCAAGAGTCAAGCAGGGGGTCAGACCACAGCCACTGAGAGACCATCCTCTACATTCACAGTATATTTGCATAACGGAACTCTGAATCTCAGAAGCTAACTTCAAACAAGGCACTTCTGTTGACACTTGTTTCCTGAATTGCTGTATTCGATCAATGTTAAAGTCATTGATAACTTTTTGTTGTTGTTGTCTTTTTGAGACAGGGTCTCCCTTTAGTCCTAGGTGGCTTGGAGCTCACTCTGTAGACCAGGCTGTCCTTGAACTCACAGAGATCTACCTGTATCTGCCTCCTGAGTACTGGGATTAAAGGCGTGTGCCAACCATGCCCCACTCACTGATAATTTTGACTGATCCTGCAACATTCAACCATTCACTCTCCTCTATACCTGTCCACTCTACTCTCTGGATATATATCACATAAGAAACAAATTCTTCTACATGAGCCCACCCAGGTCAGCTCCAAATGTACCCTTTACTCCTCTCTAGGCCACACTGCATGAAGGAAGCTTGATTTCTCTAGCCCCCTGATGCTCCCTCTGAAAGAAGGTAAAGTGAGGCACAAGGCCAGCTTCCGGCTCCCAACATGTCCTACATGATTGCTCCTCCATCCCTGCATGAAATAGTCTCCTCCTGGGGACAGGAGCCACCTGTTGAGGAAGCCAGTCAAACTCTGTCAGCCTCTTGTTGTCTTCACTCTCTGCTCACTCCCTCATCAACAGTTCAGACTCTTGGGAGTTTCTCTTCATACGTGGTCTTTGCTTACCCTCACCTACTTAAACACCCTGACTGCTATTGCCTTTCATTTTTTTCACAAGCTACAATGTTAAAATCTCTCCAAGAATTTGCGTTATGCCTATTCCCAACAATCAGTACCTCCTCTTCTTGTTGCCCACCCAAGTTTCTTCAAAAGCATTTTGGCTCAATATTGGCAATTGTAGCTCCTGTTCATTCTGTGTCCCAGTGAAATCTACTTATGGCCACATTAGCACCATTTGACCGAGACACTTGATGGGTGTTAACCAGGATTCAGTCTTTATATCTCAGGACTTCTCACCTTTCTTACTCAATTCTGACCTTATTGTTCTCTTTGCTTCCTTTTTGATCTGTCTTCTGAGGATGCAGTTTACAAGTAAGTGTGAAAAGTTCCTCTTATATGTCAAGGCACTAACATTTTCTCCTTTCTTTTTTTTTTTGTCTTTTTGAGACAGGGTCTCCCTGTAGCCCCAGCTGTCCTGGAACTCACTCTGTAGACCAGGCTGGCCTTGAACTCACAGAGATCCGTCTGCTTCTGCCTCCCAAGTGCTAGGATTAAAGACGTGTGTGCTACCACACCCGGCCTTTTTTTTTTTTTTTACATTTTCTCCTTTCTGCACACACGCACACCTCTCCAGCTTTTTTGAGTGATTTCATGCATTCTTATAGGCTGTAACCTTTCTGAGAATATAATTGTCACATGGACTGCTATTTTTGTTTAAGTATTAATATATTCCCAGCCTGACATACAATAGATCAACAATAAGTAGTTTTGAATGAAAGGGTAAGTGACTTCAATTATGATTTTCATCATGAAAAAACATTCATTTATACTTGTAATGTAATTCTTGAACTTTGTCCTGAATCTCTACCTCTCACAGCCAGCTCAATCACACCTTCAGACTAACTATGCTGAACACTGATTGCAGCATGCCCTTGTCCTGAGGTTGATCTTCACATTCCAACAATGGCAAGGACTTCTTTTACCTCAAGACCTTCAACTTTGCATCCTTATGATTTAGAGACATTCAATTCCTTCTGTTCTCTTCAATGGACCTCAATGTTGACTTTTCAACCTGAACTTTCCACTTTCTTACCCAAGATAAATTCTTGGCATATTCTTAAGCATTCATTCTACCAGGAAGACCTCTGGATCTTTTCTAACTTTCTATCTTTTACAACACCAGGTTAACTGTCCTCTTTCTGAACTCCTATCCTGCTATCGCAGCAGGATGGAAGTTATACTAGATATAAAAATATCTGTGTTGGTCTCAGTCTTCAGGATATGCTTGGTGGCACAGGCTGGATTGTGGGGAGGAATTAGTGGTCTGTGATAGTGGATTTAGGGAGGATACAGAAACTTAAAATAGATGAACTTATATTTTACCTTCTCCACTGTGTGTGTGTGTGTGTGTGGTGTTTATAGACACATGAGGCTAAAAGCTTCTCAAAGTCAAAGATGATGCTTATAGAATTCTGAAGGCTTAGTAGAGTACATAATAACACAATGGGTATTTGATACATGTAGAAATATATTGAACTGAGGTAAATGTCAGCACAAAAGATCAGACCTCCAAATCTAGAAAACTACTTTCCCTAATTGAAAATACCCATTTATTGTATATGTAAATCAGAGTGACTCTTCCATTAAATGAATAATGCAAAGTGAATCATGAAGGTGAAAATTACAGCAATGCATAGCAATAGTAATTTAAAGACATACGCACATAAGGTCGTGTTTCAAATAAAAATCTGGAAAGTATATTAAATAATAACTGGTCAATGGATCTGCTAAAAGCTTTCCAGGTAATAGGTTTACTTATTTCTAGATTAACAGTTTCCAGCTTAATTCTATAGTTAGAATAATTTTATAATGTAATAGAAACTTACTTAGTTTTTGAAGATTGATTGAAACTCTTTTCTCTTTGTTCTGATTCTACCACACCAAGTTCCTGCTAGTCCTGTATTTTTCTCCTGAAGAATGCCACCTACTTTGAAACTTACTTATGATCATAAAATTGGTCATGCTTTCTGGGTAGGCAGGAAATTCATAACTGACATCATGGTAGTCTATGCATGAATCACTACTGGGAACAAAGGCTGTTGTTCTAACTCTTGTTAGAGTCAAAAGTTCAGTGCCAGATAAGCTTTGTCTTAATGGACAGAAATAAGCAGTAAGTGCTTGCAATTTTGGATGTGGTGATGTCTCCAAGCACTCTGTGGTCGGGCGGTGGCATCTGTGTGAAAGGTGGGGCTCCGCTCTGTCCTCGTCTGCTGAGTCATGTTTGCAGCAGCTCGGCTCTGGTCCCAGAGCAAAGTGGAGCCAGCCTTCATTTTGAAAGGAAGTTAGTGCATGACCATGCCACATAGAACAACAGACCAATTACAAATCTTACCAAAATAACATTAAAAGGCCCCAGAGTTTTCCCAGACTCTTTCCTCTGGCACTGCTTCCTGAATCTCCCATCAATCATCTGCCTTTTATTTTATCTCTTCCTCTTAAATGCTGTCTTATCCAGGGTCTATAAAAGTGTCAAATCCTATCCTAAATCATTTTCAGCAATACGGCTTTCCTGACAAACCTTATGCCACCAGATTTCCCTTCTCATTGCAACCTTCTGAAAGTGTTCTTCCTCCTCACCTCCTATTATGGTTTATTTGAATCTGAAATGGCCCCCACAGGCTCCTGTTCTGAATGCTTGCTCCCCACTTGGGACCAAGTAGTAGATGGGGCCTCCTGGGCAGAACTGCCATGGAGATGGGTGCTTAAACTGCATTTGCTCGGGCTCCTGCTCTGCTTGCTGCTTTCTTCTCCCTGCTCCCTGTTCACTGCTCCCTGGCCTACCACATATACCCATCATCATACCTTTTCTTCCATGATGGACTAAAACCCTCTGAAAATTGGAGCCAGAATACACATTTTTCCTCTTACATTGTTTCCATCAGATATTCTGATCAGAGGAACATGAAAATAATTGATACATGTCCCTTTGAAATTCCACTCTTCTGTTTTCTACCATCTGGCTTCTGCAGTATAGTTTTTAAAATACTAGTCACATATTAAAAAAATATCCCTTTTTCCCATGAGTCTTTGTCCAACTTTCACCCTGTAACATTATATATTTCATTACCTTTATTTTGGGGGGATAGTTAGAGGTTGCACACCCACACAACCATACTCACATAGTCATTCCTAGCACCTTTTTCCTTTTGTCATTTTTTTTCATTTGTGTATATTCGTGTTTGCATGTATGTGGCCATATGGGTATGTATGTATGTGTGCACATTCATGCATGTGGAAACCAAGGTTGACGTCAGGAACCATCTTCCTCTGTTTGTCCAGGTTTTTCATTGAGGCTATGTCTCTTAGTTGAACCCAGAGCTCTCTGTTACTGCTAGTCTCACTGGCCAGCTTGCTCTGGTGATCTGGTCTCTGCCTTCTGAAGGTGGGCTTCCATAGTCATGCAGAATTTATGTGGGTTCTGGGATCTGAACTTCAGTCCTCATGTCTGCACAGCAAGTGCATTCATTAAGGGCTGAACCAGATCCCCAAACTTCTTATATTTCTTATCTTAAAATTTCCTTCTCCATTCACCCAGGAGAGAGAGACAGAGACAGAGAGACACACAGAGAGAGAGACAGAGAGCGAGAGAATATATGTGTGTGTGTGTGTGTATGTGTGTGTGTGTTGCTAGAATTAAACTTAAGTCCTCTCTTGGTAAGTCTCAAGCATGGAGCTATACTTCTAGCCCCAGGATACTATTTTTAATAGCTTAGCTATCCTGATTATTATGTCTTTAGAGTAGACAATCTCAGTTTGCTTTATAGAATTTGGATTGTCTTCTTATCTTAGAATAATCATTCCTAACTAGTGGTAATGTTTTGGTACACTTCACAAGAACTTACTGTATGCATCTTTTTCTACCATCACATTCACTGACTTCATGTTAACAGCTTAGATTCAACCACAGCAGATATAAGAAATGGTATAAATTAGGCTTTTGCTTCACTTTTCCTTCTAGAGAACTGGTCTGTAAAATTTTACCATATATCATGGCTGATACTCAGTTTTTATAATTCATATAATTATTATTTCACTATTGCTAATTCTAAAATTCCCTCTGTGCTGGATAGCTTTAGTGTCAACTTGACACACTTGGGTTGAAAGAACCTCAATTGGGGAATTGCCTCCATTGGACTGGACTGTGGGCTATTTTCTTGATTGTTAAGTGATGTGGGAGGACCCAACCCACTGTGGGCAGGGACCCCTGGGCAGGTTTTTGTGTATTGTATAAGAGGGTCAGGGGAGCAAGCCAGTGAACAGCATTCCTCCATGGCCTGTGCTTCAGCTCCTGTCTCCAGGTTCCTGCCCTGAGTTCCTACCTTAGGCTCCCTAAGTAATGAGCTGTGACCCGGGATATGTAAGACAATAAATAAACCATTTCCTCCCAAAGTTGGAGAAAACAGGTCAAAGTATTTTGTCACAGCAACTGAAAGCTAACTAGAACACACTCCTACGTAGCACCTTTCTCTTACTCTTTAAATTCAGTCATCTCAATTTTTATTGTCTTTGTATCTTTGATCTTTTCTTATTTTCATTCATATCATTATTATTTTGTCTTTTTTGTGCGAGAGACATGGTCTCATTGTAGCCCTTACTGGCCTGGATCTTTTAATGTGGATCAGACTGTACTTGACCTCACAGAGATCTGTTTGCCTCTGCCTCCCAAATGCTCCCAAATTAATAGCATGTGACATTGCACCTGGATCATTCATATTATTTTAACTCACTGACTTCATATTTTATACCCAGATTACTACAGCAACGCTTTACCCAATCCCTTCTCTCACTATTCCGTGTGGTAGTTATTTTTCTAAGCCACAAGTGATGTCACTTCATTTCTCACTTAAAAGTATTTTTTGCTATTAATTTTTAAGTTACCATGCCAAGAAATGGGACTTTCTGTGGCCTTTTCGTACACATGTGTACTGTACTTTGCTGTGATTTTCCTTCCTTCCCCACCTCCCTCCCCTTGCCCCTGGCCCCTCTCTGGCCAGTCCCTTTCCTCTCCCTAAGTAGTCCCCCATTTTGCTTTAATCTCACGTGTTCTATTACCCTCTTTTCCTCTCCTCCCCTCAGAACTGGCTCCCTAATGCCTACATAATCAATCAAAAATTCTTTGTAATAGTATCAGTGACCCTTCCAATTTAATCACCTTGCTAGCTTTGTCTTTAAACATTTATCATTACTCCAAATCTCCAAAAACTTGGAGACTATTAATTGCCAAACACTTATTTTCAAGGTTTCATTTTCTTTTCTCAATAATATAAACTTTCTTTATCCCATATGTCTGTTCTCCTGTTTAATCTATTTTTTGAAATTTTATTTTTGTTTTATGTGTATGAGTGTATTTCCTGCATGTTGTGCAACATCCTCAGAGGTCACAAGAAGGTGTCAGATTTCCCTGGAAGTGGAGTTATGGATAGTTGTTAGCCTGGGAATTGAACTTGGGTCTTCTGCAAGAACAACCAGTGCTCTTAACTGCTGAGCCACCTCTCCAGCCCCAGCCTTGTTTAATCAAGTGAATCATGTTTTCCTTTAAAATCCAATTCACGTAGCACCTCTTCAGAGAAGCTTACATGATGTCATGTATTGGAAAGAATTGTATTAAATTATTTGGGTGCATGTTTGTGTCCATTATTAGAGAGCAACATTTCATATGGTAATGTAAAGTTTACCTTTAATGTATTACAAGAACATCTGTTAACCTATGCTTATTTCCCATTTGGGAAAATCAGTACCTTGGATGAGATGTGTCTTCGCTGGTGGAAGGTCCCGTTTTGCTGCCTTGTTTCCACGTCCTTTCCCGTCATTTGGCTGTTCCTGTGCTTCTCTGGGGTCAGCTGTATTTGTTCTCAAGTCAGCAACTTGTCTTCCATCCAGGGCTTCTCTCCCCTTGTAACTGCTTCCTTTTCTATCTGATGATCTGTCTGCTCTTGCTTCGATAGAAGCGAGTTTTGGCACCATTACAGGACGTACCTCCAGCTGTCCCTTGGACTGGACAGTGGGTGATTTTATTGCAGGCGGTGGCACTGGAGGAGGTGGAAGATCTAAAGAGAGCATTTAAAGTATTTTAAGATCTGCCACTTCTAAAGTCATCAAAACTAGGGTTATCATTGGGAGCCACATTCAATTGTGAGACATATTTTACATGGAATTGAGCAACCGAAGGTAACAAAATAAACAACAACACCCATTTTAACATTCTCTCATCATCTAGCACAGAAAAATGGAATGACAGAGTCAGGTCTTGGAGACTATCTACCACTGGGCCCATTACAACTGAGCATGTACATAGTAACTTTCACTTCACCAACCATGTTGAGCTTCCTATTTGATTTCAGCTTACTCTTGCTGGTCCTTGATAGATATACTCTTAATGTCTTTGAATAGATTGAGGTTGGTACTTAACACTTGTCATCATCAGTTTGGCCTAAATCCCTTCTCATTTTGTGCATAAGCAGCTCTATAAGGACTTTAAACTATTTTCTGATATCAAAGCTGTGTACTATCAGAGTGAAGAAGAATGCTCTTAGAATCCTAGTTTCTGCTTTATTGTTTGTTACACTATTTCATTCAGTCACATACAAATTGATGGATTCAATGTACCCAGAGATTTTAAAAGATACAATTACTGGTAGAAATGTACTTTAATTTCTTTATATATAAATGTAATATATACATGAATATAAATTATATACAACTATATCTATAATTATATTCTAGTCAATCTATTATAGATATAACATAAATTTATTTGTTTTGTCATGAACATGCTTCAGAATGAAAGAATGAATATAATTTGTTAACTAGAAAAATTATGCTTCCTAAGCGGTAAAACTATCAATTAAAACCACTTTTAAAGCCCACTCAGTAGGAGGAAACTCATGTGTGGTATTGTTAACGTAGTCAGATGCACACAACTGGAAAGGTCATAAATCTGAGACAGTCCCCCAAGGATGACACACCCTTAGCCAGGGTAACATTTTACTAACTACAAAAGAAGTATCCTTATATTTACAGACAACTATCCCAGACATCACTCAGAAAAGAAGCTTCTACACAAGATGAGACTAGTACAGAGTTCCATAACTAGAAACACACAGACATGGTCTATGAATTGCTCTTGCCTAGCTGACACATCTACAAGGCAAACTCTACACATAAGCCCCAAGCATCACAAAACAAGGACCCAAGAAGGTATTAACTACCTTTTAATTCTTGTATTTTTTTTTCCATTTTAGATGACAGTTTCTATCCTCTAAGTTGTGTATTATAATTTCCTATGAGAATATTTCTAAGCCTTGACTCTCTCTCTCTCTCTCTTTTTTTTTTTTTTGGTCTTTTCGAGACAGGGTACTCCCTATTGCCCCAAGCTGTCTGGAACTCCATCTGGAGACCAGGCTGGCCCTTGAACTACACAAAGATTCGCCTCGCCTGCTGCCGCCCGATGCCTGGGATATAAAGCGTGCGCCACGACGCCCACGCCGATTTTTTTTAAGGAAGCTCTTCCATACAAAAGGAGCCAGGAAACTCAAAAGAGCCGAAGGGCCCAAACCATAAGATTAGGATTCTACAGAGTGTGGTCCATGGACAGGCTACCTACATTCACCTTCACTCCCCAGGGCTCAGAGGAATTTGTGGAGGGGGGTAGAAAGATTGTGAAAGCCAGGGACAGGATGCAGACCAAACAGAAATGGAATATACAAGTCTGGGACCCTGTTTATAGTGAAACCTACAAAATTGTGTATCAGCACACACAAGACCACCAAGCAGCTGGACAAAAACGGGACATGTGAAATGTGCAAGCATTAGCCTGAAACTGTGGTAGCGAGATTACCTGGCTGAGAAGAGGAGAAGAATTTGTAGGGAGCAGATGGTTGCTGGGAGAACTGACAGAGTCATCTTAGAATGGAATTTCGGAACTAGGAATGGCGACTTGAGGCTATGGAAGAGTAGGGGAAGAGTTAATTTGTGTACAATGGCCCCAGCAACAAATGATAGAGGTGTGAAACTCCAGGCCGATTGGGGGTTCTGGCGACTGGAAGGGGATGTGGTCAGGTGCCAAAGAGAAGCGAGGTATAATAGAATTAAGACCGACTGAAAATATCTGTATGAAACACATTACAAATTCATAAAGAAAGATTCAATACTATTTTAGACAGAACTACGTAAATTACACCGGTGTGTATGCCACCAACTTTTCCCCAGGGCGCTACGCATGCGCTACTCTCTGTGATGATCAAACCGCAGGTCTGCATACGTGAAATTCATGATCGCTTGTGGCTCCACTAGAGCCTGTTCCCCCCTGCCACTAACCCCAACCCAATCACACCAAACAACAACCAACCACACCCCACCGGCAGATCATGAGGGAAGCATGTAAATCTGAAAGGGAGAGGAGATGATTGGGGGAGATGATGAGGGGAGATGGAGGTTGAAGAAGATGAAAAATGACAAAAACAAAAAAATGCTGATTTAATTTCTAGACGTCAATAATAATTAAAATGTTTTGTTTTTAAGCAACAAAAACACTAAGATACTCCCCAAAACAAAGATTAATATATGTTGATAGTATTTGGTAATTTAGCATAATAAGAATAGATTTCTAGGTGGGAATGATAAGGCTATAGTGTGGAGAGTAGAAGAGAATTGATTCTAGAAGGCCAGTGGGGTTATCAGAATATCCTCCCTAAGCAACAACAGGAGATAGAAGAGTACTGGTTGCTGTTCAATGAACAGAGGATGAGTTTGGTGAAAGTGTAAGGATGGAAAACAATATTATTTAATCATCAGTGAAATACAGTCCAGCAGAGGAAAGAATCCTAGATGGAAGGAGAAAGGTGTCTGTGAAGGAGTATGAGTTCACTTTTAGAGAAAGAAAACAGAGTACCAAGACAGAAATATAAAACAACTACTTCTGTATAAAGTCCAAATTTCAGGAGTAGTCAAAATCAGAGAAAGAGAACATCAGGAATTAACAGCATTGTCATGTTTTTGGTCATTTCTGTAGCTACAGCCATGCTCTCACATTTGTAAGGGAACACTGATAAAAAATAAACTAAAAAAAAAAAAAGCGCGGCGTGGTGGACGCACGCCTTTTTTTTACTAATCCAGCACTGGGAGGCAGAGGCAGGCGGATCTTTGTGAGTTCCAAGGCAGCCTGAGTCTACAGGGTAGTTTCCAGCCACTGGGACTACAGGAGACCCGGTCTCGAAAAGACCAAAAAAAAAAAAAAAAAAAAAAAAAAAAAAAAAAAAAAACTAAAGGATCATGAAGTGTTTGTTAAATACTTAATATAACATTAGTTTTTCAGTATTTCATATAAATATGCAATGCAGCTGGCATTGTGGTGCACACCTTTAGTCCTAGCACTCGGGAGCAGAGGCAGGCGGAATCTTTGTGAGTTCCAAGGCCAGCCTGGTCTACATTGTGAGTTCCAGACCAGTGGTTGTCTCTCAGGCTCATGGTTCTGGGCTACAGGAGACCCTGTTCTGGAAAAGACCAAAAAATAAATTAAATATGCAATGCAAAAATATTTTAATGTTAAAAACTGTAAATATGTCAAAGAGATGTAAGACTTTAGATATGATAGCACTCTTTATAGCTCTTCATTATTCATTTCAAATCCTCAGTATTGATTATGATGAGTAAGTAGTTTGAACAGTTTTCTATAGCCTAACTCCCCAAATGATTTTATACAACAAAGCTGAGGAACCGTCATGTTTTCTCAAATGCACCATTCACAGCCAGGGACCATAATGATATGGTCACATGTGGAATTATTTATAGTGTGGCCTTATAAAAAAGCACCATTCAAGAATTCGTTTGAATATTAAAAATACTGGGTACCTTGGGGCTGGAAAGATAACTCACTGTTTTAAGACACTGATCTTCTTTGTAGCACAGACTGGGGTTCAATCCAGCACCCACCATGGAAGCTAACAACCCCTTAACTCCGCTCCAGGGGATTAATGCCCTTTGGGAATTTCAAGACGTGAGTGCACTTACCTAAATTCAAGCAATACACTTATACCCACAATTAAAAATAATTACAACAGCCAGGCATGGTGTGCCACATCTTTAACCCAGAACGATGGGATTATAGGCCAGCCTTTGTCTACATGGTGATTTCCAGACCAGCTGGGCTTCAAAGGGAGACCCTGTATTAAAACAAAACAGAAACACAACAAATTTAATAAAAAAATGTACTTCGAAGGGATTAGAGATGTATAGTTTGTTTGCATTCGCTTTCATAGCATGCACAGGACACCTGGGTTTTGATCTCTAGCATATCAACTATGCATGGAGGTAAATGTTTATGATCTCAGTACTTGGGAAGTAGGATGCAGGAGCCTCAGGAAGTTCGAAGGTCATCTACAGACGCACACTGGACTAACTACATGTGACTTAGTTTCAAAACAATACCACCACTGATAGTAAAATATATCTTGGGGCTGGAGAGATGGCCTGGTGGTTAAGAGTGCCATCTGCTTTTCAGAGTGAGGACTGGGTTCGATCCCCCACCACATGGGCAGCTGAGAACCATCTTTAAATACTCCAGTTCCAAGGGAATCCATACCTCTTCTGACCTCCTTCAGCCAATTGCATGACACGGATACGGATACACAGACCTACATGGCAGACAATACACTCATACACAGACAAAATTAAAAAAAATATATACTATAAAAAAAAAATTAAAACAAATTTTTTATTTATTTTGTTTATAAAAGGGACAACACCATGCTCTGTTTTCAAAAAACGATGTGGTTTTTTTTTTTTGTTTTTTTTTTTTTTTTTTTTTTGTCTTTGTAGACAGGGTCTCCCTGAGGCCCCCACTTTCCGGAGCTCGCATCTCTGTAGACAGGCGGCCCGCCTAACTCACTAACAGTCCAGGCTAACACAACCTTGGCTTCTGCCTCCAAGTGCTAAGATTTAAGGTGTGTGCCACCACACAGGAGTTGATCTTTTTAAAACTGCATTCTTTTGACATTGTTTGCTGATGCTAAGACATTAGAATGAATTGTATTGGTTTCTGAGAGGAGCTTGAACGATCATCTCCTAAAACGTCAGAAAAGTTTGATTTGCATTGTTTCATTGCTAAGCTTCATGGCTTATTATGTTCTAGTATCTAACAAACAGCACTAACATTTGAGTTACTATAATGTCCAAAGTCTACCAAATAGCATTTCTTCCCTCTAGTTCTAGAACCCTCAGTATCTTGTTCTGTAGCAACATCATGCGACACATACATATGCTTTGACTCCCTTGTCAGGAATTCTAATGCACTTTTAAATTAGACTGTGAATTCACCCTGTATCTTACTTTCCTGTCCCCTGCCTAGATCACGTAAACTAGTTACGTCCTCCCGGCTTCACTTCACTTTCATGGCGTACTAGTCAAGAGATCTTTTTCTCTCTAAGTTATACGTCCTTTTAGATAAACTTCTCTGGTTGGGGTGACTTTTCAGAAGGTGAACCATAATTTAAGACATGAAGCAGAAATTGATCAAAGTAGTTTAGGGTGAGATCCCCCCTCGCCCCCAATTAAACCAGATTCTTTTCAGCTGAGAACTCAAGGTTCCTGTGCCAACCAAGTAACATTTATCCTTCTGGTCTCCCCAGTAAGACAAAACAAAAAAAAAGGAAAAAAGAGAGAAAAAATTGGAAGAATGTATACCCAGCCCTTTGAGATTGATTCTTTACTTCACCAGAAAAGAAATGGAAAGCTTCCTCCTCCTTTTTTTTCTTTGGGTTTTTTTATCATAAGATGTTGCATTTTGTACTCTTCTTTTTGTGGTGGGTGTGTGTGTGATGTTGCGAAAATAAAAATAAAAAAAATATAAAATGATAATTCATATACTTGGAAGCTTTATCACTTGGTACTTGTTGGATAAATTTAACTAGAAAGATGGATTGGGAATGTATATCAGTGGTGAGTGCTTGCTCCTCAGGCTCAAGGACCTAGGGTCAACATCCAATATCACATACAAACTGATGAAAATGAAGTTGACAAGAAAAACATAAAATAAACTTAAATGAGTGGCTTAAAGCCACGAGACATAAAGCAGAGTAGTTTCAAGTACAGATTGAACCTGGGGCTAACCATAAAGGGAGAATCTAACCCAGTGCATACCTGTGAGCACAGGAAGAGTGGGTGTGCACTCATTCTGCACTACTCTTTGCTCTAAGCACAAACCGTAGGAAATACACAGCCCTAGGAAGCTGGTAACTGGGCATTTTCAATCAAATGACAAATTATCTGGGTTTATCAGGTAATCAAAGCTGTGATTACACACTATCATAAAATCAATCAAAAGTCTGTTGGAATATATGACTCAAGACAAAAATATGGTTATCAGATGTTCTGTAATAGGTATTGCCTTAACTCAGATAAGAGATAATGTTGAGAATCAGTTGTCTTGGTATGATAATTATCACTGTCCTAATTGACAACTAAGAGGGAATGCTGAATTGGATTTGATATGTCAACAAAACCAGACTGCTAAATGAATGATTTTTTCCCAAGAGTCTCCAAAATGCTTATCAGAAGCACCAAACCACACCATTGCTATGATTACGAAACAATGTTTCCCTTGAGGATAAGCAAGGACTTTCTCCAATTTGTGCCAAAAGAGTTTAAAATATTTTATTTATTCTTTAGGTGTATGTGTGTGACTGCCTGCTGTACTAAGTGGACATGTGTCATGCATTGCCAATGGGAGGTCACAAGAGAGCAGCATACCTGGGAACTGAATTACAGATTGTTTTAGTTGACCACCTATAGGTGCTGGGGAATCAAACCCGAGTCCTCTGCAAGAGCAGCCGTCTCTGCTAACCACTCACCATTCTTACAGCTCCACCAAAGAGTAAGTTTAAACTGAGTTTAAATAACGTGGAACTTTATGACCTTGTGGTTTGTTTTTAAAAAATTCCTTTCCTTTATGTATATTTCAACACTTTCTTCTTTATACTAGACTCCTAAAACTAGCCCTCACATAAAGGAATACATATGAACAATGTGTATGTAGGTAATTCTACCAGCATAGCATTAACTCGTTACAGAGATCCAGCTCTCTATTTATATAATTGCTAAAGTCTCAAGACCTTGCATTAATGGATAAATCAAAGGTCAAAAATAACCATCATTCTAAAGAGGATGGTGAATTTAAATTTAATGAAAAATGGACTGGAGAAATAACTAGATTTGGTTTGAAATTAAGTAAGCAAATGTATTGGAAAGGTTTTGAATTGAAAGAAGGGGAGGAAGAATCTTTAGAAGATCCTGAAATGCACTTGGGTTGGCTTAAACTCCACACGACTTCAAACTGATAAATTATTCATATATTTTAATTCTATCTGGGTTAATCTTGAAAGTGGCAAATAGACAGATAGATAAATAATTAGATCCAGCCTATTGGTAGGACTAGAGCATCTAGTACTCTCCTCTGCATCAAGTATTTCCTGAGTGTTTAGAAAAGTCTCATATTTATCTACCGACAAGGCATGGCCACAGTGTTAGGTATTATGGAGAGACCAGGTGGGCTGAACTGCATCCTCGTCTAGCAGAGTTGTCAACCCCATTCCCTTAGAATATGACTGTATGTGGAGTCGTTTGAAAGTAAAGAGGGGGCTGGGAGATGGCTCAGCAAGTTAGAGCATGGACTGCTCTTGCAAAGGACCTTGGGTTGTGATTTCCCAGCACCCACGTGCGGCTAGAACCATCTTTAAGCTGGGCCGTGGTGTGCCAAGCATTTATAATCCTAGTACTCAAGAATAAGAGGCAGGCGGATTCGTTGAAGAGTTCAGGCAGCCTGGTCTATAGATGATGTTCCAGGCCAACCGGGAATATGGGATGCGGACCACTGTTTAAAGGAAAGAAAAGAGAGAAGAAAAGTAATAAAGTTAAAATGAGCTTAGTAGGTAAGGTGTCTTGAAATATGACTAGAGAAACAGGAGATGAATGGCAGGCATACAGACTGAGGGTGGAATGGGAAGATCCCAGTGAAAACCCTCAGAAAGATCCAACCTTGCTCACTGCCTCATCTTGGACTTCTTCCCTCCAGAGATATGAGGGAATAATCTTGTGTCATTTTAATCATATTGTCAGTGGTACTTGGTAACGGCAGCTCGAGCAACAAATATTGAGATTAACTGACAAAGAATCTCACAAATCATACTATTTGTTCAGAATGACCTTATATTAGTTCTTTTAAATATTTTATAAAAATTCTATCAAGGGAATTGAAATTTGAATGAAATTTATTAAAGCAAAGATGTAACAAATGCCAAAATGTTATCTCTTCTGAACATAGTTATCATAATTCCATACACAATAACCAATAACCAAGCTCATCCATCATTGTCCATACACTACACTTAAGAAAAAAAAACAAANATTTCACTTTTTTTTTTTTTGGTCTTTCGAGACAGGGTCTCCCTGTAGCTCCGAGCTGTCCTGGAACTCACTCTGTAGACCAGGCTGGCCTTGAACTCACAAAGATCCGCCTGCCTATGCCTCCCGAGTGCTAGGATTAAAGGCGTGTGCCACCACGCCCGTCATGATTTCACATTTGTATGAGTTCACATTTAATAATGGCTGACTTGCAAATTATCTGCACATTTAGCAATCAGCTCTTAGGAGCCAATATAATAAAGGACCAGTTACTTCTTTTTTTTTAATTTTTTTATTTTCATATGTGTATGAATGTATTGTCTGCATGTAAGTTGGTGCACCCGTGTCATGCAATGCATGTGGAGGTCAGAAAAGGGTGTCGGATTTCCCTGGAACTAGAGTTAAAGATGGTTTTCAGCTGCCATGTGGGTGCTGGGGATCGAACCCGGGTCCTCTGCAAGAGCAGTCGGCACTCTTAACTGCGAGGCTATCTCTCCAGCCCCAGGACCAGTTACTTCTTAAGGCAGTTGTAAAACTAAATGAGATAGAGCCAGGTGTGGTAGTGTACCTTTAATCCTAGCACCCAGGAGACAGGCAGGTCTCTGTGAGTTCAAGGCCAGCCCGGTCTACAGAGTGAGCTCCAGGCCAGCTGGACTAAAGGGAGACCCTGTCTCAAAAAGACCAAAACAAACAAACAAACAAACAAACAAAAACACCCTAAATGAGATAATGTTGGTGTCCTCTAGCCTTGTACTAGAACCAGCTGGGCCACTTTGGGCAAGTTTATTAACTCCCCTGTGCTTTGGGTTTTGCCCATCTTTAAGGCGAAGCCGTGTGAGACTCATATGAGAAAACCTCTGTGAAGGACCACAGTGGGTTCAGGTGACAACAGCGTTCACAGAGGACTGGGAAGCACCTAGTTGCAAACCCTGCTTATTCAAGGTTGCTACGCCAGGCACCTCCCTTGCCTCTGCCTCACCCAGCCCCACTCCTGGCACACAGTGCGTACTTGCTGTTATTAGCACAAGAGCTTCGAGGAGAGTGCAACACACAGTGATGTAACCGGGAGAAAAACTACCTAGGAATAAATGAGATGACAGCACACTCATGACCCCGGCACACGGGAATACCAATGAGCTGTTCAGATAATGAGAGTTAAATTTTAGCAGATATCACTGCTGCCTGCTGAGGGGACTGACCCAATCTCTAGAAGATTCCAGGCTGTCTCTGGAGGAAGCTGCTATAAACAAGTTCTTGGTATTAATCTGAAAGGTGAAAAATGACTATGCTTCAAATGTGTTTTCTGCTATCCTGAACACAAATGCGAGCTGGAGATCATCTTCTCTGCACAGCTCTTCCATGGAAACAGGCAACAGAAGGAGATGGAGGTGTTAACGCTAGAGTTGCCCAAGCTTCACGATACCCCTCGTGACAGAGGAGAGGAAGATGCAGATGGCGGCCATAGTGGGTGCCGTGTAAACTGGAAGGGTGAGAAGATGAGGAAGGAAACTTGAGGTCGATTCCTTGAAAAACATAATTGGGAAGTTCTAAAGGTATTTCACATTCTGAAGGGTGACAACTGCCAAATCTCAAAATCATTTTCTTTCAATGGAATATGAAATCCCCTCCCCCCAAAAAATAGATTAACAATGAGATATAGTGATAAGTATGAGCACTGGAGTTAAAATTAAAAGATTCTAATGCTGGGCGTGGTGGCACACGCCTTTAATCCTAGCACTTGGGAGGCAGAGGCAGGCGGATCTTTGTGAGTTCAAGGCCAGCCTGGTCTACAGAGTGAGTTCCAGGCCAGCTGGGACTACAGGGAGACCCTGTCTCGAAAAGACCAAAAAAAAAATAAATAAATAAAAATAAAAAAAAAATAAACTAAAAGGATTCATAGAATGTTTGTTAAATACTTAATATAACATTAGTTTTTCAGTATTTCATATAAATATGCAATGCAGCTGGGCATGGTGGTGCACACCTTTAGTCCTAGCACTCGGGAGGCAGAGGCAGGCGGATCTTTGTGAGTTCAAGGCCAGCCTGGTCTACAGTGTGAGGTCCAGCACAGTTGGGGCTACAGGGAGACCCTGTCTTGAAAAGACTAAAAAATAAATAAATATGCAATGCAAAAATATTTACATGTTAAAAACTGTAAATATGTCAAAGAGATGTAAGACTTTAGATATGATAGCACTCTTTATAGCTCTTCATTATTCATTTCAAATCCTCAGTATTGATTATGATGAGTAAGTAGTTTGAACAGTTTTCTATAGCTAACTCCCCAAATGATTTTATACAACAAAGCTGAGGAACCAAGTCATGTTTCTCAAATGCACCATTCACAGCCAGGGACCATATGATATGGTCACATGTGGAATTATTTATAGTGTGGCCTTATAAAAAGCACCATTCAAGAAATTCTTGAATATTAAAAATACTGTACCTTGGGGCTGGAAAGATAACTCAATGTTTAAGAACACTGATTTCTTTTGCAGCAGACTGGGGTTCAATTCCTAGCACCCACATGGAAGCTAACAACCATCCTTAACTCCAGCTCCAGGGGATTTAATGCCCTTTGGGCATTTCAAGACGTGAGTGCACTTACCTAAATTCAAGCAATACACTTATACCCACAATTAAAAATAATTACAACAGCCAGGCATGGTGGCACAGTCCTTTAATCCCAGAACTATGGGATTATAAGGCCAGCCTGGTCTACATGGTGAGTTCCAGACCAGCTGGGACTAAAAGGGAGACCCTGTATTAAAACAAACAGAAACAAACAAATTATAATAAAAATAATGTACTTCGAAGGGATTAGAGATGTATAGTTTGTTTGCATTCGCTTTCATAGCATGCACAGGACCCTGGGTTTGATCTCTAGCATATCAACTATGCATGGAGGTAAATGTTTATGATCTCAGTACTTGGGAAGTAGGTGCAGGAGCATCAGAAGTTCAAGGTCATCTACAGACCACACTGGACTAACTACATGTGACTTAGTTTCAAAACAATACCACCACTGATAGTAAAATATATCTTGGGGCTGGAGAGATGGCCTGGTGGTTAAGAGTGCCATCTGCTCTTACAGAGGACCTGGGTTCGATCCCCAGCACCCACATGGCAGCTGAGAACCATCTTTAACTCCAGTTCCAAGGGAATCCAATACCCTCTTCTGACCTCCTCAGCATTGCATGACACGGATACGGATACACAGACCTACATGCAGACATCACATTCATACACATACAAAATTAAAAAAAATATATCTTGATGATTCTTACTACAATTCCAAATGGATTTTTTATTTATTTGTTTATAAAAGGGACAACACCATGCTCTGTTTTCAAAAAAGATGTGTTTTTTTTTTTTTTTTTTTTTTTTTTTTTTTTTTTTTTTTGTTCTTTTTGCGACAGGGTCTCCTGTAGCCCCTCCCAAGCGTCCTGGAGCTCGCTCTGTAGACCAAACTGGCCTTGAACTCACAAAGATCCACCTGCCTCTGCCTCCCAAGTGCTAAGATTAAAGGTGTGTGCCACCACACAGGAGTGATCTTTTTAAAACTGCATTCTTTTGACATTGTTTGCTGATGCTAAGACATTAGAATGAATTGTATTGGTTTCTGAGAGGAGCTTGAACGATCATCTCCTAAAACGTCAGAAAAGTTTGATTTGCATTGTTTCATTGCTAAGCTTCATGGCTTATTATGTTCTAGTATCTAACAAACAGCACTAACATTTGAGTTACTATAATGTCCAAAGTCTACCAAATAGCATTTCTTCCCTCTAGTTCTAGAACCCTCAGTATCTTGTTCTGTAGCACACATGGACACATACATATGCTTTGAATCCCCTTGTCAAGAAATTCTAATGTACTTTTAAATTGGACTTTGAATTCACCCTGTTCTTACTTCTCCTGGTCCCCTGCCTAGATCACGTAACTAAGTTAAGTACTCCAGGCTTCACTTCACTTTCATGTGCACTAGTCAAGGACTTTTTTTCTCTCTATAGTTATACTTCCTTTTAGATAAACTCTCTGGTTGGGGTGACCCTTTTCAGAGGGTAACATAATTAAACAAGAGCAAGAAATTGACAAGACAGTTTAGGGATGAGATCCCCCTCCCCCCAATTAACCAGATTCCTTTTCAGCTGAGAACTCAAGGCTTCCTGGGCCAACCAGTACACACTTATCCTTCTGGTATCCCCAGTAAGAAAAAAAAAAAAAAGGAAAAGAGAAAAAATTGAGAAGAATTGTATACCAAGCCCTGTAGATTGATTCTTTACTTCACCAGAAAAGAAATGGAAATTCCTCCCTCCTTTTTTTTCTTTGTTTTGTCATTATCATTTTGTACTCTTCTCTTTGTGTGTGTGTGTGTGTGTGTGTGTGTGTGTGTGTGCGAAAATAAAAATAAAAAAATAATAAAAATGATAATTATATACTATGGAAGTCCTTTCTCACTTGGTACTTGTTGATTAAAGTTTAACTAGAAAGATGGATTGGGAATGTATCTCAGTGGTGGAGTGCTTGCTCCTCAGGCTCAAGGACCTAGGGTCAACATCCAATATCACATACAAAATGAAAATGAAGTTGACAAGAAAAACATAAAATAAACTTAAATGAGTGGCTTAAAGCCACGAGACATAAAGCAGAGTAGTTTCAAGTACAGATTGAACCTGGGGCTAACCATAAAGGGAGAATCTAACCCAGTGCATACCTGTGAGCACAGGAAGAGTGGGTGTGCACTCATTCTGCACTACTCTTTGCTCTAAGCACAAACCGTAGGAAATACACAGCCCTAGGAAGCTGGTAACTGGCATTTTCATCAAATGACAAATTATCTGGGTTTATCAGGTATCAAAGCTGGTGATTACCACTATCATAAAATCAATCAAAGTCTGTGGAATATATGACTCAAGACAAAAATATGTTATCAGATGTTCTGTATAGGTATTGCCTGTAACTCAGATAAGAGATAATGTTGAGAATCAGTTTCTTGTATATAATTATCACTGTGCCTAATTGACAACTAGAGGGAATGCTAAGTGGATTTGATATGTCACAAAACCAGACTGCTAAATGAATTATTTTTTCCAAGGTAGTATAAAATGATTATAGAGCCAAACCAAACATTGCTATGATATAAACAACTGTTTCCCTTGAGGATAAGCAAGACTTTCTCCAATTTGTGCCAAAAGTAGTTTAAATATTTTATTTATTACTTTATGTGTATGTGTGTACTGCCTGCATGTACATAAGTGGACATGTGTCATGCATTGCCAATGGAGGTCACAAGAGAGCAGATACCTGGGAACTGGAATTACAGATTGTTGTTAGTTACCACATAGGTGCTGGGAATCAAACCCAGGTCCTCTGCAAGAGCAGCCAGTGCTCTTAGCTGCTAAACCATCTCTACAGCTCCACCAAAAGTAGTTTAAACTTGATTTAATAACTGGGAAATTATGGACCTGTGGTTGTTTTTAAAAATTCTTTCTTTATGTAATATCATTAACACTTTCTCTTTATACTAGACTCCTAAAACTAGCCCTCACATAAAGGAATACATATGAACAATGTGTATGTAGGTAATTCTACCAGCATAGCATTAACTCGTTACAGAGATCCAGCTCTCTATTTATATAATTGCTAAAGTCTCAAGACCTTGCAATTAATGATAAATCAAGTCAAAATAACATCATTCTAAAGAGGATGGTGAATTTATAATTTATGAAAAATAGGACTGGAGAAATAACATAGATTTGGTTTTGAAATTAAGTATGCAAATGTATTGGAAAGGTTGAAAAGAAGGGGAGGGAAGAATCTATTAGAAGATCCTAGAAATGCACTTGGTTTGGCTTTAACTCCACAAGACTTCAACTGATAAATATTCATATATTTTAATTCTATCTGGGTTAATCTTGAAAGTGGCAAATAAGAAATAGATAAATAATTAGATCCAGCCTATTGGTAGGACTAGAGCATCTAGTACTCTCCTCTGCATCAAGTATTTCCTGAGTGTTTAGAAAAGTCTCATATTTATCTACCGACAAGGCATGGCCACAGTGTTAGGTATTATGGAGAGACCAGGTGGGCTGAACTGCATCCTCGTCTAGCAGAGTTGTCAACCCCATTCCCTTAGAATATGACTGTATGTGGAGTCGTTTGAAAAGTAAAAGAGGGGGCTGGAGAGATGGCTCAGCAGTTAAGAGCATGGACTGCTCTTGCAAAGGACCTGGGTTTGATTCCCAGCACCCACGTGCTGGCTAAGAACCATCTTTAAGCTGGGCGTGGTGGTGCAAGCCTTTAATCCTAGTACTCAAGAATAAGAGGCAGGCGGATCTTTGAGAGTTCAAGGCCAGCCTGGTCTATAGAGTGAGTTCCAGGCCAACCGGGAATATGGGGAGACCCTGTTTAAAAGAAAAGAAAAGAGAAGAAAAGTAATAAAGTTAAAATGAGCTTAGTAGGTAAGGTGTCTTGAAATATGACTAGAGAAACAGGAGATGAATGGCAGGCATACAGACTGAGGGTGGAATGGGAAGATCCCAGTGAAAACCCTCAGAAAGATCCAACCTTGCTCACTGCCTCATCTTGGACTTCTTCCCTCCAGAGATATGAGGGAATAATCTTGTGTCATTTTAATCATATTGTCAGTGGTACTTGGTAACGGCAGCTCGAGCAACAAATATTGAGATTAACTGACAAAGAATCTCACAAATCATACTATTTGTTCAGAATGACCTTATATTAGTTCTTTTAAATATTTTATAAAAATTCTATCAAGGGAATTGAAATTTGAATGAAATTTATTAAAGCAAAGATGTAACAAATGCCAAAATGTTATCTCTTCTGAACATAGTTATCATAATTCCATACACAATAACCAATAACCAAGCTCATCCATCATTGTCCATACACTACACTTAAGAAAAAAAAACAAAAGAAAAACATTGACAAACTCCTCCATGCTTTACTAATTTAATTCAAATTTTAACAATGGATATCTCAGTTCTTTCTCTAACCCCTTTTCTTTTTAATCACACTGCATACACAAAAAAACAAAACAGAAACAACCTGCATTTGCAATTGGGTTTCTCCAGGAAATGGCCCGTGAATCAATATTCTAAATGCAATATAGTAATTTGAGAAGAAAAACTGAGAAAATTACTTTTGTGTCTAGGTCATAGACACTGCTCTCAAGTATATACACATTTTTGGTGGGGAATAGTTGAGTGGTTGAGGGCACATAAAGCCATCAACCTTAGTATTTTTATTCAGGGATTAGTTAATAAATATGTTTTGTTTTTAAACACATTCACTATCAGCATTATAAAGTGTGTGTGTGTGTGTGTGTGTGTGCATTTCTTTTATTTGTGGCATTAAGAAGGATCTTCATTTTGTACTTTTTAAATAATTGATATACACCTTTGGAAGCTGTACAAATAAGATGTAGCTTTTTCAATAAAACATTCAGAATTAAGCTTAAGGAATAATACTATAATCACAATTTAAAGATAGATGGTTACCAAATGTTGAAGAAATGTTAAAGCTCTAATTCAAAAGCAGCTCTAATACTGTCTTCATTTTATCTATTTTCATGACTTAGAGAAAAGTATTTTCTTCTGCATTGCAACCGTGCACTGGTAATTTGCATAATCACTTTTGTGAAGAAATGAGAAGTTAGAAATCCAAGTAATATTTCAGATTAACTTCTTGTCTTTACATATTTCAATATAATTATTTGGTATTCCTGAAATTAAATGATATATAATTGGGTGACTTATCATTCAACTTAATTTTTTTTTTTTTGGTCTTTTTAAGACAATTTAGTCCCAGCTGTCCTGGAGCTCACTATGCAGACCAGGCTGGCCTTGAACTCACAGAGATCTTCCTACCTCTGCCTCCAAAGTGCTGGGATTACAGCCGTGCAGCACCAACCCTGGCCAAACTTAGTATTTTTATTCAGGGATTAGTTAGTATCTACGTTTTGTTCTTAAACACACTGAAATGGGGCTGGAGAGATGGCTTAGCAGTTAAAAGTGTTGGTTGCTTCTATGGAGGAACCAGGTTTGGTTCCCAGCACCCACATGGTGGCTAACAACTGTCTATAACTTTAGTTCCAGGGAATCCAATGCCCTGTTTGGCCTCCATGGGCATTGTACACACATGGTGGACTTACATACATGCAGACAAAACACTCATATTTGTTAGATAAAAATAAATTTTAAAAAATGTTAGAAAAATCCACACTGAAATAAGTACTGTTGTATGCAGAACAGCGAATATAGCCAGCAACTTAGTAGACTGGTGTAATTTATAACCCTGATGCTATGCTCTTTAACCTGGGCATGCTTTCATTATTCAGAACATTTTTGGTGGCATCATTCAACGCCAGACTCCTCCAAACATAAATAAATAAGAAGTGGAAATATCTACACCGTACGTTAGGCCAGATTTTCCCATATGTGTTCTATTTAGTTGTGTTTACATCCAGGCTTAATGGTTGGCAGGTCCCAGTGAGAAGCACTGTCTTCTAGATAATAAACATTGATAAAACAGCAATAAAACTTGTAAAATGCCATTACAGGAGTCCCATAAATGTAAAACTGCCTGTAGATTTTGGGGATTTACACCTAGTGCTTGTCCCTTCACAGAGGCAAACATGCACAGAACCAGTGTAATAACCCTTCAAAATCAGATAATATTCTGACAGCTCAGTTTCACTGACAAAAGAGTCCTGGGCAGAAGCCAGGAGGCCCAGGTGCACCATGTCATGCCAGTATTTAATGTAGTCCAATATCAGATAGATGCTGGTGAGAGAAAATACTCCGAACACAGTGCAGATAATAGTGTGGACAACCACTCATTGCAAAATTACTTGTGCTCATCATGCTGTGAGCTTTGTATTAAATTTTTCTGTCAAGTGGCAAGACTCACAGGGAGAAGTATCTCTGAAAACCCTCCCTATAACCTTGGATAAGGATCTATAATATGAGGCTTTCATATGATAATGGCAAATGATGCCTTTTTTGAAAAATTGCTGAGTGGTAATGAAAGTCCTAATCAGATTGAGGCCACAGACACCCAGGAGGTAGGGAAGCAGCCTGTGACACCCTTCTTCCCACACCCCTTTAGCAAACCCAGAAACTTAACAAGATGGTTGAGTCTGAGAGAATTTATCTTACATAAATTTCCAACAAAGCCCGTGGGGTTGTTTTATAAAATGAGAAGGTGGTGGTGGTTTAATAAATGCTGGGCCACCTGAGGCACTTTCATTAAAGGCTTTCTCTACACAACATCACGATGTTTGCATTATTCTCCTCTGCCCCCTTGAGAAAGCAAGTGTTCCCTCTTCAGTGAGAGTCCGTGCAGCTGTGTGAAGGCATGAGGAAGAGGTCGTAAGGGTGCTGTTTTTATTGCCCTTTGTTTCAATGCAAACTTATTTTAAAAAGATAGAATGAAGAAAATATTGATATTTTGGAAAGGTTTATCTGTTGGCCAGATGATGACGAAGCCTATACTATGACATTAACTATAGTCATGTCCATTGCATGAAATTATAAAATTAACTTTTAAATACTATTAATTATTTAATTTCTTAAATAAGCAGCTGTTTCGAAAACTGCAAACACCAAGATGCTTGACAAGGTGGAAGGGGTTCAATAATATAATGCACGTAATATAAGGTTCCCGTTAATGAATTTTAATGTGATTTCTAATGTCAGTGAAGTCAGGGTAAACAGGCGAGCTTTGCAGATGTTTTCACTCCTTTCCATGGACTTACCATCTGCATAGGCTTCTCTGCGCAGATGTGCTGGCTGGTGTTTTTGTTTCTTGGCTGGTCTGGATTTCTGGATGACAGCAGCACTCATGTTGCTGTCTGTAGACACAGGACTGGTGGGCCGAGGGCACTGAGAGGCATGGAAATGGCGGCGGCCTAAGGAAGAGAGGCAGAGTCAGACTCATCCGTGAATTTTAGTGTGACACGTACAACAAAAGAAAACACTCAAGCTAGAAACATTTCTAATTTAAAAAAATCTACCAAACCCTTTGTCTCTATTTGGAAAAAGGAAATCTACCAAATCAAAGACTTTTTTCACTGTTTATGCAAATTAGAGAAAGCAGCCTAAAAGCATTGCTAGTCTTTTTCTTTAAACCACAGTACTTTCATTCTGCTAAATTCTTGATCCTATTTATAAAAGGAAAACACTGCAATTATTTTTGCAACTAGCATCACTAAATGTTATTAAAACAAAAATGTTAATTTTTTTGCATCATGTATTCAATGCTTGTTGCTTTCTCAAGAGGAAAAATCAGAATCCTTAACAAATTAATGTTCTAAAATGAACCAGACTAATTACATTCCTATTTCAATTAAGTCTGTTTATGGCAGTCTTTGAAGGTAGAACTCTAATATTTTAACTTAATAACATCCTCAGGTATTTTCATTTTAAGTGGTCTGAAATTGATCTAGTACACATATTTAGTACTTTAATGGTTTTTCCTGCCTCAAGATATTTGTTGATTCAGTATTTAGTGGTCAATATTCCAAGACGTCAATGTTTTGGTGGTGTTTATTTTCAGAGAGACAGTATTTGTTAGCTTACAGTGGGGTGGAGTTCACTAATCAGGCACAGTGCATTTCACTGGTTTCAAATTCTCTGGCTCTTATATACATAATATAAGAAGTACAATGTGTTTAGTCTAAATTGAGAATGGACAGCTATCAGTGATATGTTGACCTATACCATTTGGTTTCTAGAAATTTCATGTACAAACTCACAACTTCCATTGAACCACAATGAACTTCAAATAGACTCAGGATCCAGGCAACGTATCTTTTGACTATAAATAGGAGAAGCCATATATATTGAAATCAACACATTTAAAAATGCTGAGGCACATTAAATAATGAACATTAATGCAGTCAAGTGAGAAGCAATGTGATTGGATTATCCATTCATATTAACTTCAAGTCACATGATAAGCACCACCATTTCCTGAAAAGAATATGGTAATAGGCAGGGGGCAGTGCATGTTTAGTTCATTATAATTATGAGCCAAACGAAACCAGAAGTGCCACTAAATTACAATACAATAAAATATTAAACTCAACTCTCTTTAGCAATGATGGAGACTATTACAATTAAAGTTACATATCCATGAAAACAGAGAATTAGGGTTGAGATGGAACCATTATTCATTCCATTGTGTAAGGCCATCTACTGCTCATAGACCCTGAGGCATAAGGTCTTTTACAGATGAATTTTCAACATTATTTCTATGTTTCCTTGACTTAATGAACTGAAACATACCATTAATGCAATCTGAAAATAGTGGTTTGAGATGCTTAATTTCATGTACTTATTTTTTTACAGAAGATTAAAAACTAAGGGAAACATATACATATATAATTAGATGTTATTTATTTATTTATTAGTAACATAATTAGGTCTGCATATTTTACTCCATTCAGCAGCTAGTGGAAAAAGATATTTGGTTGAATTTTATAAAACATAGCTCTTGAAGAAATGAATATATAAATTCTATGATAATGTGTATTGAGGAATATTAGACACATTTTTCCTGCAATGAGTAATGTATAGAAATGGCCTTATGTTCATTAAATTTCTAGGAATATATTCTATACTGATAAAAAGTAATGACCAGTGAAATATCTCAAGAAAGCAAGGAAAACTACCAATATGATGTTTCAAACTATGAAAAACAGAACAACATATATCAATTACTGACTGGTTGTGATGATCTTTGCTTTTCCTAAAAGCATTTCTTTCTTCTTGACTACATTCCTTTACTTTGGTACTTGCATTTTCTTGACTACAGACACAGACACACAGATACACACATAGACACAAACACACACACATACACATAAAGTGATGTGCATGTAGAACAGGCATATTCATACATTCATTCTACACGGAACATAAAATATTTGTTTTAAATTTAAATATTTTTCTTTCTTATGCTATTTGCTTTCTATGCTAGAGTTGATAGGAGAAAATGAGTAAAAATGGGATAAGATATACATATATATTCATTAAAATAGACTATAACAATGAAAAGAGGAATAGGAAAAAAGTAATATGCTTTTGAATTAACTTGCTCTTTCAATTATTAGATTAAAATTATGAAATGTTTATGCTTTAAAATGTATGTATATTACAAACATCTTTATATATTTCTAGTTAAATTAATATGGAGTAAGGAGGTGTTTTAGTTTCAATCTGAACTGCACCAGAGGTTTAGGTTTTGAGTGCTTGCTCCCTGCTTGACAGAAGTAGGTCACAAGAGTCAGGGATGTGAAGGTTGTATCCACCAGCTCTAGGTGAATTCTCTGCTTCATTTTCCCTATAATGTGAGCAGCCAACTCAGCCAACTCCTATTCTCTGAAATTGGGCCTCTCTGTCTTATCTTCCTCACTATGATGGACTGCAAACTTCGGAAAGTATGAGCCAAAATGAAACCTTCAGGTAAGTTGCTTATGCTAGGAATTGTGATCACAGTGAGACAAGAGTAACTAATACTGGAGGTGCAGGAGAAATAGCTCATTTTCCAAATGCTTGAGTGTTCTACCCGGTTATTTTTCTATTTCTTTTACACAAGCGTTAATTAAATAGAACAATCACAATGAATTCCTCCTTGGTGATTCTCTACATTAAAACTACTTATAATATGCATATAGTAGAACAGAGTTTATTTTATTGAACATATTCATACCTTAAGACTATATCAATTTTTATAAAGCATATGTGTATATATGTAGATATTTATGTACACTTGCCATGATTGACATAAATGAGACCATCCAGACAGCTTCTCATGATTCACCTTAGGCAGGGTTTATAAAATAAAGGTAAATCTTAGTAAGCTAAAGGATATAGGGGCTAGAGAGATAGCTCAGCAGTTAAGAGTACTGACTGCTCTTGCAGAAGACTGGGTTAATTCCCAGCACCCAGCCTGCAGCTAACAACCATCCATAATTCCAGTTCCAGGGGCTCTGTTGCTTTCTTCTGACCTCTGGGCATTACACTACACAGGTGCATTACATACATCTAGATGATATGCTCATAGATACACAAAAATTAAAAAAAAGAAAAAGGAGATAATCTAAATCATATTCTTAACTTTGTTTTCCACATGCAGTAAAAAAAAAAAAAAAAGAAAAGGAAGTACTAGAGATGTATTTCACAGAGGACACATGACTGGGGACACAGTGACTAACAGGCACATCTGTTTCTTTCCCAGCTTGGTGAAGGGAGCATGTAACTCACCAGCAGCATCCTGCATTTGACGTCTAGCCACCTTCAGACCTGCATACTCTGCAGCAGCTGCAACTGCCTGGGCAAAATCAGCATCAGTGAAGAAGGAGCCATCAGAAGAACTAACACTGGAACGCCCACTGGAAATGTTGTCCTCTTCTGAGGCTGAGCCCCAGCCATTGATCATGGACCCAGTGACAGAGCTCTCCAGGTCCCCAACACTGGATGCTGGGGTCTGCTCAAGCCCACGTAATAAAAGCCTTCTAGTTTGCATCTTGGCCACTTCCATGTCAGCCTCGTCTTCCTCTTCTTCTGGTGCATCTGTATCCATATCTGAGACCAGGGGTCCTGAAATGTAGCCATAGGTATGAGGTGGGGAAATTGGTCGTGGTGGAGGAGGAGGACTCACAGGCTGCCGTCTGTAGGAAGATGAAGAAACAGGCACAGCTTAGCTCATCGTGTAAGACACAGAACACGAATTAACTAGGAAGTGACTACCAGGGACTCTCCTGGTATCTGAGTGTCTGTTCTTGTTGCTCTGATAAGATATTGTGACAAAAACAACTCAAGGAACAAAGCTCTTGTTCTGGCTTACAATACACAGGCACAATCCAACGTGGCGGGGAAGCAAGGTGACAAGACCTTGAAGCACCTGGTCACACTGCATCCTTAATCAGAAGGCAGAAAGCATTCCGCTCACCTTCTTTTCTTTACTTATAGAGTCAGGAGCCCAATCAGGGAATGGTGTCACCCACAGTACATGAATTTTCCCACCTCAGTTAATGCAGTCAAGACAGTCCCCCAAAGATCTGCCCAGAGGCCCATCTCCCAGGTGATTCTATATACTGTTGAGTTGACAGTTAACACTAGCTACCAGATCTGGTCTGTATTTATTCATATTTCATAGTAGTAGACTCAGTTATCAAATTCTCATATTTTTTCATCACATTATGTTCATTTAAAAATGGAGAATAGGAGCTGGGCGTGGTGGCGCACGCCTTTAATCCTAGCACTTGTGAGGCAGAGGCAGGCAGATCTTTGTGAGTTCAAGGCCAGCCTGGTCTACAGAGTGAGTTCCAGGACAGCTGGGGCTACAGGGAGACCCTGTCTTGAAAAGACAAAACAAAAAATGGAGAATAGGGGTTGGAAAGACGGCCAAGACCACCAATTGCTCTTGAAGAGGACTCAGGTTCGATTCCCAGCATGCACATGGAGGCTAAGAACCATCTTTAAGCCAGCTGTGATGGCACATGTCTTTAATCCTATCACTCTGGAGGCAGAGGCAGGCGGATCTCTGTGAGTTCAAGGCCAGCCTGGTCTACATAGTGAGTTCCAGGCCAGCTGGGGGCTATAGAGAGACCCTGTCCCAAAAATAAATAAATAAATAAATAGATAAATAAAAAAAATGGGGAATAATTCTTATTTGGGGCATATTGGCCTATGTATTTGTCCCAAAGAATTTCTAATAATCGAAATCGTTTATTATCACCAAATACAATTTACATCCGTCCTGAGACAGCTTTCTGCACACATATTTTCTACGCTTTCCTCCCGCTCACCTCCCCATCCATGCAAAATTTCTCACGATTAAGAAATACACACTTAGGATATGATAAAATTGCTTTTAGACTTTATTAAGATAATTATTTTTGGTCTTTTTGAGACAGGGTCTCCCTATAGCCCCAGCTGGCCTGGAACTCACTCTGTAGACCAGCCTGGCCTTGAACTCACAAAGATCCACCTGCTTCTGCCTCCCAAGTGCTAGGATTAAAGGCGTGCGCCACCACACCCGGCTTTATTAAGATAATTTAAGAGACCTGAGAACAATTTCTTTTTCTGATTTAATCACTTATGAGTTCCATAAAAGGTTAACTGTTTTTAAACTCTGCTGTTTTCTACGCTGTTTTCCCTAACTGCTCATGCTCAGTTGTATTTCTACCCTTCAGCAGTGGAGTTCAGCTGGGCAGACTGATGTGCATCTATTTACTTGACTTTTCGCTAAGTTTAATAATGTTTATTATAATGTTCCAGAATTTAAGAGCAAAGCATGAAGACAATATTAAAGTACACAACAATCTAATTTCACAGAGTCACAAATAATGAGCTTCAATCACCTCTGTAGAGACTTGAAGAAAACCATTTAAAATTTTTTTTAAAGCTGTGTTTCTGATTCATGCTTGTAATACCATCCTTGGAGATGCAGACATAGATAGCCAGCCAGGCTAGCCTGGTTGACAAGCTCTGTCTCAAAAGCCAAGGTAGGCAACTCTTGAGGGACAATAGCCAATGCTGTCCTTGCGACTACACACACACACACACACACACACACACAAGACTATGTATATGTGTACATATACATACACAAAGACTTGAATTATGAATATTGCATTTTCACTCTAATGACTTTATAGGATTTTCTATTTTTATCTAAAATTAATTCTTCTTTTTCAGACAATGACAATGAAAATAATGTGTTCAAACTTTTTTACTTCTATTGTTTCAAACAGCATCAGCATCAGGTACTGTTGTCTTGCTGCAGTTACTGCGTCGTAAAATGCCTGGAACGATGGAAATAATTTTCACATATGGAGTAGAAAACTTACTCATATTTTAATATAGGAGGTTGAATATGGTTTTATTTGAAGGAAATGAAAGTCAGATGGCAAAGGATAATCAAATGTCCTTTTAAAATCTAGAAGAGAGTTCATTATACAAATTTTGCTATGCTAGTGTTTGGAAACAAATCTTGAAGGTCTGGGTTTTTCCTTTGTCTATTCCTGGTAAGTGTTATATGGTGAACTATACACACCTGCCTCTATAAACTAATGGACTCACTCCATTTTCTCTGGAACATACTGATGAAGGCATCATTTTTTACAGCAGCTTAGACTGCCATGAGCCGCAAACATAGACGTGTACATTGCTTTCAGGAGATGCTGAACCAGCCTCCTCAGGGTAAGAATATAGAGGGTCAGGGTTCACTTGTGACATGTCCCACTTGATTGTGGCCTCCTTAAATAGTGTTTTGTTTTCAAATAGTACATATTACATATTTCAAACTGTGTATGTTTATCACACATTCCCTGGGCTGTAGTTATTTACAGATTGTTTGAATAAATTTTTCTGCATTCTGTATGAATTTACAGAGGCCATAGTAAAAAAACAAACTTTTTTTAACATGAAGGTAATTGTGCTCTACAGAATGTGGCTGTATCTAAGAACAACACTGGCATCTTTCACACTGGAATAAGCTGTTCCTCATTAATTTATTGGTGGTCAAAATAGTCTCCTTTGTGCTAAAAAGTCAAAAATGTCTTTTTTAATGAAGTTTTCTGTGCTGGTGTGGCTACGCACATTGACAAAAGCTGTAAATTGACTTTTAAGTATGCTATTTTATTGCACTCCAAATTAAACAATGGTTTTCCTCCTATGTGTATATTGCACTCCACATTGAAATAATTATCCATTTTAATCTCTTAAATAACTTCAGCTTTGGCACATTTTTCATATTTCTTCTAGTGCCACACAGAGAGAGATTAATTAAATCCACTTAGAAACAAAAACTAATGTATTATATTAAAGAAGTTTGTGTGTCTGCGCGAGTGTATATAGAGACACACACAAACACGCCAAAAAATCTACTTAATCTACATAATAGTATGTTCTTATGTGTATATAATTATTTGATATGATGTGTTTATTTTCATTTTTTGTCTTATGCTTCCATACGTGAAATGTTACTCTCTTGGCCAGTATAAAACATGGGGATGGAAGGAGGGAGCTGTTACCATTCCTGTAAGAAAGTAATGGCCTTGGAAATAAATTTTGGATTTAACTTCTAATTTATATATAATAACTAGAAGAACTTTTCAGCCTTTGAGTTTCAATATCCTCATGTGTAAAATGCTTTTTTTGTAAAGCAACTGAGAAAGTTGTGAGAATGAGTGTAAAATATGACTGGCTGAGAAGTGACTATTCCAGTGAGTTGATTGTGGTGTTTCAAAATCATTTATTTTATAGTTTTTAATTTTAGCTCATAAAATTGGTTTATTGAAGTCTCTCCGTTAATTAGGAACAAAATCAGAAAATGAGGTACTTCAAAGACCTGCCAGACCACTGCACAAATGGTACTGGGTTCACCTTACATTTTCCTCTTTCAAGTAGATAGCTTCTCATATCATGTCTGATTTTTAACCCTGGGTAGATTTTGGTCAAGTTCTATATGGCTTTGTTTGTTGGCTTTTCATTTAAGAATGAGTCTTGTTAATTGAAAATTTTAAAATATTGTATTTATTATTTATTTATGTGTGAGTCTATTGCCTACATGCATGTGCAATGACCATTGAGATCAGAAGAGGGTGCCAGATCCCCTGGAACTGGAGTTTTGGATGATTACTAGCTGTCATTTGTGTGCTAGCTTTCAAACCTGGGTCCTCTGCAAGAGCAGTCAGTGCTTTTAACCACTGATCCCCTTAATTTAAAACACTAAATCATGGATTCTCGGACATCCTTTCCACAGTGCACCTGTGTGCGGTTTTGGGAGTGTGGTGTGAGGTCACATGTGCTGCTTTTCACCTACTTTGTCCTCCTGGCTTTTCTAGGTCCCAAGAAGTAAAGAAGGAGTCACAGCAAAGGCAAACTACATGAAGCACTGGTCTTCTCTTGGGGAAGCACTGGGAACCTTCTGTTTCATCTTACTCCATGAGTGATGCCATGGTGGAGAAGGCACACTGGCACTGACCTGCTTTACTGATGAAAGCTTTGCTACAGGGCAGCACCTATAGCTTTTGACTGATTTAGCCACATCTTCATGTGCACGAGTCGTCATGCCATAACTCTTTTGGCCTCTCAAGGGGTCACCAGGTGACATCCCAGATCCTAATGACAGGTACCCTCAAACAGTGTTGCTCCACTAGGCATGATTAGTAGATAATCTGTCCTCTTTACTTCTCAGGATTGGAGAATTTTATGGGTCATCAGAACCATTTGCCTAACAACCCCCATACCGTCATCTCTTTTACCATACTTAGACAGTGGACAGTGACCTGGACTACTCTCCAAAGAAATCATGGCTCTTCCTTTGTACAGTCACATACCTAATTAAGGAGCCATTCTATAGCAATTCTTCGTCCTTAGGTATAATTTCTTTGCACAGTGTTGCTTTCCACTAAAGTCCAAATGTTTTCCACCTTCTCAGTCATCTTATACTCACTGCTTTAGTTCTTGAGACAGAATTTGTCAAGCAGAGACCAGCTGGCTATCTCTGCATCTGTAGGGATTCTATTACAAGTGTGAATCACACACCCAGTTTAAATTTTTTTTTTTTTACAGAATTTTTGTGCATTTTATACAATATGCCTTGATCGTATTTATACCTCTTCCCCTATTTGTACTCCTCTATAGCTCCCATGACACACCAGATTTCATGCATTATGTCACATAAGTTAAAGGCCTAGCAAGTCAAATTGATGTGAGTTCATCCACTGGAGAATAGTGAAACTATTTAGCACCATTCCCTTAAAGTAAAGCAATTCTCTCTCACCCAGCAGAGATCAGTTGTCAGTTGTTCCTCAGCTGAGGTTGGGGCTTTTTACCCATTTTCCCACTCTCTGCTGACTTTTTGTCTGGTTTGAGCTAGCATGGGTCTTGTCAATGCTGTCACCATTGGCATGAATTCAAATGAGCAAGTTCCCAGCTTTCTGGAAAATTCTGTTTCCTTGTGTGGGGTAGGAACTCATGTTTGTAAGGCAAGCATTTTACCAACTGAACTATCTTCCTAGGTTAGCAGTGTAAGTCTTTAAAACTTATGTAATATTGTATGAAACAAAAGGTAAGGAGGACACTAATGAATCTCTCAACTCTCATTAATGAAGCTCCCTCATACAACAGAGGGCCAGGAACACAAAAGGTCACAAATGCACAAGACTCCTATAGCTTCAGTCACCCAGGGCTCAGGGCACATTGCCCTGAGGAGGCAGAAAGATTGTAAGAGCCAGGGAAGAGGTAGGTGCATGACCATAAGGAAATAAGTGTCTACAAGCTCCTGGGACCTGCCTCATATAAACCTACAGCAATGGTGTGAGCATGCAGAAGACCCCTGCAAATCAAGCAGACAAAAACCCAGCATAGAACTGGGGAAAGGAGCAGCAGACCACAATTTTAGTTGAAGAAATATTAACAGCTGATTACTGTTGTGTGAGGAAGGGCTGATCTCCTTAAAGCAAGGGACTCTGGATAGGCTGACGAGACCTCAGAGGATGAACTTGCAGTGAAGAATGTCCAAGGACACTACCTTGAGACAATAGGACTTAACACAAATGACAGAGTATATGGATCCCGGTGGGGAGGCTGTGGGAAGGTGTCAATGGGGAAGGGAGTATAAAGGTGATTAAGATGTTATGCATGGAAAAAAGAAAGATGTTATGTATGGCCGGGTGTGGTGACACGTGCCTTTAATCCTAGCACTTGGGAGGCAGAGGCAGGTGGATCTCTGTGAGTTAGGACAACCTGGTCTACAGAGTGAGTTCTAGGACAGCCAGAGTCACAGAGTCTCAAAAAGACACACACACACAAAAGATGTTATATATGAAATACACAAAAAAAATCAATAAATTTTTAAAAATTTATGTAATATTGTGATATTATAATGATTTTATTTTAAAGCTTTTATTAATATAGCATAATATTTATATATGCCTCAATCATAAGCATAAAATCAATAAATATATTATAAACATTTACTGTGTACCTGTTCTAATAAGTATGTGAGATTTTTTTAACTAATGAAAACATTAGCAGTAAGAGCTTAGGGGAATATTTTACACTTTAAAACATGCAAGGATTTTAAGGCATATATACTGGATATGTATATGTTAGACTGTATTTTTCAGAATGTCTATGAACAGTATTTCCCACTGTAAATGATCTTCTGAAATGAGAACTGAATAGTCCTCCACCAAGAAAAGGAATTTGGGGCTGGAGAGATGGCCTAGCAGTTAAGAACACCGACTGCTCTTGCAGAGGACCCGGGTTCGATCCCCAGCACCCACATAGCGGCTGAGAACCATCTGTAACTCCAATTCCAGGAGAACTCCAGTTCCAGAGGAATCTGACGCCCTCTTCTGACCTCCGCAGCATTGCACGACACGAGTGCACAGACCTACACACAGACAATACATTCATACACATAAATAAAGAAATTAAAAAAAATAAATAAAAAGAAAAGGAATTTATTTCCACAATCAAAGCAGACATGTGTCTGCTTTGAACAATTACAATATAGCAAAGGTTAAGACTATGCCAGAGTTTTGAATGTGATTCTTTGTGAGTCTGACAACTTTCTTTTCCTGACTTCTTGGATATCAGCAGCCATTTGAGAAGTTCTGATTCCCTGAGACCACGTGTTAGGAAAAGCCTCATCTATGTGAGCACACCCTGGAGGGTCCTACTGGTGACAGAGAAAGGGTGAGGAGCGCTGAGACACCATGAATATGAATCTTAAAGGCAAGCGACTTGAAAAGAGGTCTTCCAGCCGCAACAGCTGATTTGGAGCAGTGTCCAGCTCAATCTTTTCAGAATCCCTGACTCATGGGATTATGAACAACATAAAATGATTGTCTTTAGGTTACCAAATTTTAGAATATTTTGTTAGACATTAACAGAAACAGGAACTTCAGCACTGTGGTGAATAAAACAGACAAGGTAGTCCAAACAGACTTGGAAGAGACAATAAATCATATACACATGACAATGCACATTAAGGAAGCCCTGTGACACAGAATTGTCTCTCAGTCCATAGTTGAAGTATCATGGAAGGATGATATGACATTTAGTCTTCATATCTAATAAAAAAAGAGGGGATATAACAGTGCTCAAAGAGGATGACATACCAGGCACTAAGATCTTGATATGCACGAGAACCGAGCTCATTTCTGGAAGCGGAGGAGACAGAATGAAGACAACCCAATTTGTGATGAAGGACGAGATGGTAAAGATGAAGCTACTGCCTTCAGTACATAACATAGATCACAGAGGTAGCGATGGTTCATTAAGGAATGTTGGCACTATTTTAAGGGAAATGCAAGACCATTGCAGGGTTTTAAGCACTGGGGAGGCTCGATCAGTTCTGTGTTTTATGAAAATGCCTCTGCAATGACTGAAACAGGAGCTTAGATTGAAGAAGGAGAAAGACTACAGGCAAGAAGATCATTTACTGAAACATTACTATAATGGAGGCAATAGGATATGGACATCGGAAGCCAGAAAGTAAACGTAAGGCAGGAGAGATGTGCATCACTCAGAGTGATAGGTAGTAAAATCTTGCAGGAAAATACTTGAAAATTATGTGGGTCCGAAGTTCTAAAATGAGCTCAGTAGAGAAGTAACTATGTATCTCTGATGAATATAACATCAAGGAAGTAAGTGTGATAAGAAACAATGCATCTGTTTGATATATTGACATTTGAATAGGTAAAGGGAATAGAAGAGGCTTCATTGAAGATTTAAACACAAATGAGAATCTCACATTATACATTGTACTGAAAAGGCAGACACAGTGTAAAACACCAACATTGGAGGGTAGGTTAAATAAATTATAGCACACATGAAACACAAATATCTGTTTTGTAATGCAAAGAGCAGCTTATAAAATCTAGCATCCAGCAAGCCATTTGAGGATATCTGGAGACAAAGACTTCAGAGGTCCTCCACGACCTCTTAACATGACTTTATGGCTAGCTATGGTATTGACACCTTTATATCTTCTTTATTGCCAAAAATCTTATCTTTACTTTCCAACATTTCTGTAGTAAACATATAGATTATATATTTGTCATAACAGGCATCAAGAGGTCTTCAGTTGTTAAGTGTTTTCACTGATTTTATTAGTGTCCAGTGTTATTTCTAACAATACAGCTGGAAGTCAAATTTATAATGCCTTTATGCACTGAAAATAATAGCTCTAAAAAGATTGAGTATAATGCACTTGAATGCAGGTGCAGGTACTGTAATGCATTTCCCAATTATATAGGTCCACTTCGACTTCTTTAAGTATTTTATCAACTAAAGATGGTAAGAATTCAGTAATTTCCAAATTCTATAATAGCATCAGATATTCCCCTGTCAAATACTGGAAAGAGCTCTGCAAAATTCAATGTTCTAGCCTCAAGAAGATACAAATAGCAATTGACAAAGCAACGTGCAAACAGATAAACATGGTAATAGAGATGTGAACAAAACCTTATAAAGAATTTCAAGAGAGTCAGTTGGGTTTTCCCAAACAACTTGAGGAAACCTTCAGAGAGGCAGTAGCAGGTCGTGGCATTAAGACCAGAGTGCTGGTGACTTTAAGAAAATTTCAGGGAATTTCAAATAGACTAATTAGAAAAGAGGTTGTGCTCAAGAACTAGGAAGAAAAGGTAAGTGCAGGAGAAAGGACTGGAGGGGCTATAAATACTGGGCTAAACAGCAATATCTGATGTAATGAGGGAAACAATGGAGGGGAGGCTAAAGGGAGGAGAAGGGCAGTAGATTGCAGATTATTTCCAGTGTACTGGAGAGTGTGTGTGTGTGTGTGTGTGTGTGTGTGTGTGTGTGTGTTGGAACTGAGCTGAAGCCTTACTCAGGTAGCTCTAGGAATGGAAACTATAGAACAATATGAAGAGCTATTTTGCAGTTAGCATTAAAAGATATTGGCACATGACTGAAGTTATGGAATGGTGTGAAGACAGCAGAAGAAATTAAACAGTAGCACAACTAATTGATTTCTAAACAGAAAAGGCTTCATAAAATTTTGTCTATGGATTTAGATATCCTTTGTACATGAGCTGAAATTGTATGGTTGATAATTCTATGTAAGATTGTGACCAAAGACAAGAGCAAGTGAAAATACTGTGATACTCAGGGAGAAGTCGTGGATGGCTAAATATATTTGATAATCATCAGACTATAAGCAACGGCTGCATCAAGCAGCAGAGTGAGGACAGAAGAGAGATACAATTTGTCGAACACAGCATGCTGCAGATACTTATCATATATTATTGCATTTGATTCTCAGAACACTTTATAAAATGCCATCACTGCAGAAAGCTGGAGTGAAAAAGATTGGGAGGCAGATAGATGGCTGCAGAACAGTAATACGATGCAGAATGCAGACGACTGAGGCATGATCAGGAATCTGGAAGGTGGAAGGAAGCATGAAGCCATACTAAACAGTGAGAGACCATGGACTTAGAAGAGAAAGTTATGGAAAGGCAAAGTTTCAAAGAAGGTGGTTACAGTGAAGAAGGAGGGACTGAAAGAAGAGGACAAGGCTGCAAGACCGGGAGAAAACTTAACTGACATGTTTAAAAGGAAGGTGGAAAGGCTAGCCAGAGCAGGGGTGGTGGCCTGCATCTGTACTCTCAGCACTGGGAAGGCTGAGGCAGGAGGGCCTGGGCCAGGAGCGGAGATCAGGTCCCAGAAGACCAAAATAACAACAAATAAATAAATTAACAAACAAACAAACAAACAAAAGAAATAAAAAGTCTATAGATGAGTCAGGAAGTGGTTCTGCTGGTAACCCAGAGGGGAGTAGTTAGGCAATAGGCAATTTAGGTAATTTTAGAGAATGAAAGAATGCTGAGGTATTTCAGAGCTTAAGAGCAGCTATTAGTGTCTCATTTGCTTTTAATAAGAATAACATAGATTGTGTGTGACCTTAATAGGGAAAAAGATATGCCCTATTTGTTCTCAATCTTCTTAAAGTTCCAAGGGTTAATACTATTAATTTTAAATATACAGCAACCCAGTCTACACACAAACACACATGCACACACACGCACACATACATGCACACCATCACGAAAAAGATTTAACTACTTCCTTCTTTATAGACTGTGTGATTTAAATTTAGTAATAACTTCTTAAGACAGTAAACATTGCAAATTGTGTTTTAATCTACAGGGTGAAATTTAAGCAGCATGCACTAGAATTTTTTTATTCAAGGATATTGAAGGAAAAATCTTCTGAGGCAAATAATATACAGTTTCAAAGGATATTAGGAAACAGCAAAGCAATAGGTATATAATATAATGTGTCAAGGGTAATAAAATAGTACAAACAAAATCATCAAAAACAAGAGAAGAGCTAACATGATGCAGTAATGACTTATATGTGGTAGAAATATCAAGAATAGTCACTGCACGAAATAAAAATAGGTTAGAAAAATCCAAGTACATACATATGTAGACATATCCAATACAAATACCATGTTTTTCACCTGAACACATGTATCCTGACCAAATATCTAACTCAAGATAAGGATACCTGAAATCAATATAAAATAAATATACTGTTCTCAGTGTTTGATGACATTATTTCTGAGAGGGAGTGAATCATTTGGATTTGACTTAAAATAACAAAAGCGATTTTTCTGCAAAACAAAGAAGCAACTTGTCTATAAATAGAACACAAAAGACTCACCATCAATAACAAGTTAGGGATTAATGACAGCCATGTGTTTATGAAAATAATTATCATAAGTGGGTGAATGTTAATTTACATTATTTTATGGTTATAAGTTCATGGGAATCAATTTGTCTAACTTGATAGTCAACAATATATTACTTGGTATGCCCATTATCTAGGCTTAGTGCAGGATGATAGTCTAAGAAAATGCTCAGTGACTTTGAAATTACTTCTAAGCATAGCATTCAGCTGTTTCTGAGAAGTAGAAATTCTGGTGGTCAGCAAGGCCTCTAGCGAGAGCATACCTTCTGTCTGGTTGGTGGGGCATGTGGCTGATGTCCTCTGGACAATCCTGTAACATAGGCTGGAGCTCTTCCTGGGGGGAAGGGGTCAGAGTGGCTGTGGACTGATGGCTATAGGACACGGCAGCTGGAGAAGAGGCTGCCCCTCGCACAGGGGGTGTGGGGCCTCTTTCATCTTCCTCTTCTTCTAACTCATCCTGCTGCAGATACATCCTTGCAGGAGGCACAGGGCATGCCATTTCTTGATCATAGCTACAACAAATTGTAAGAACATGCATGAACTATTTGTATTATAGTGTCAGCACCAAATTTCTTTTCAAGTCTGAGATTTGGGGTAAGGAAATGCTAATATAAACTCATCGTTAGAAAATGATCACGACTTATGACAGCAGAGTCTAGGGGTTGCTTTTACTTCCCTAATTGTGTTACTCTGTCCCTTTTGTCTGTTTCCTTTGTTTTTAAGCAGATAACCAGTTTGTTCACTCGTCCAAACTAGACATCTTATAAAAGCATGAATACTGTTTCTTTCTCTCTTCTTCTGATCAAATCATTCCCCAGTTTATCTCCATCCTATCTTTAAAAACTCTGGCTTCTAGTCACTTATTTTTATGTTGTATATGCCACTGCAATAGTCCTTTAATCTATCTCTCCTTCTGTTCGCTCCTTTTTTTCAGGATCTTCATGTTGCTACAAAATTAATTATACATCAGTCCCAGATCATTCATTTCCTTCAAAGTAATAAATAATCCTTGTATTGCTTAGACAATAAAATAAAAATGCCAAGGCAACCCATTCGAGTATCTGCACGATCTGGTTTACATTTGCCCTCCCAGCTTCCTCTCACTCCCTTCCATGTGTTTCCTGTTAGACCTCCAGGAGTCCACATCTTTGTGTGGTCCCAGTGCCCATAAAACCTCTCCTCTTTATTCAGAATCTTCTCGTGTGTCAAGGTCAAGAACCACCAGTTGATCAGGACGTATTCGTTCTTCCACCTTACCAACCATTTTACAATGTTCCTAACTCCATCTCTCTCTTAGGGGCACAATTGTATCCCTAATAAGGTTTTTTAACTTTCTTCATATCATATCCCTTTTTTTGTGAACTAAGCAGTAAATGTTGTACGAAAGTATATGGGAAAACAACTTGAAAAATAGTAGCTGAGCTGATCTTTGTTACTTACAAATTCCACAATGGCAAATTATTGACTCAGTAAAATTTATTTGTTTTTTAAATTTTTATTTATTATTTTTATTTTAGGTGTATGAGTGAATTGCTTGTATGTATATAGGTATATTTATTTTGTGTAATGCCCAAAGAGGTTAGAAGAGGGCGTCGGATCCCCTGGAACTGAAGTTATAGACGGCAGTTAGCCACTAAGTCGGTGTCCTCTGCAAGAACAGCTAGTGGTGTTAACTTCTGAGTCATTTCCCAAGCCCCGGGAAAATTTATTTGTAACCACAAAATGTGTCTTAGTGACAGTTCATGATCACCTGTATATCTGCACAGAGATCCAAAATGGAGCCACCTCACATGTATGTCTCTAACTGGACATGCTTTCCATGTCAGGGCTCATATGTTAACCACCCTCTCTACAGTTTACATAGTACAAAGCTTGGGGCTTCACATTTTGCTTAATACTGACCACTGTTTTTTGTTTTATTTTTTTTGTTTTTTTTTTCACAGTGTCACTTAATGAAAGTGCTAAATTGACTTGAAACATAGGAAGAAAGTGTTTGCCTTTCCACCCCTTAGAGGCATCCTCAGGAATGCTCTAGCTGTTGGATCTGAGATTCATGTTAGTGAAGAAAAGCAGGTGTTAACTAAGTTATTTTTAAACAAAATACACAAAAGCAAGGGCATGCAATTACAAACACCATTGTGGCCAGAGATTCTGTAGGACCTAGTCTCATTTTCTCATAATAATTGCTCAATATTTGGTAACTCAGTGTTACTAGCAACTTTATAAACATAATGCTGATGGATGATAATTACGTGTAAATATTTTTGTATACTTGGGAGGTAGAGGCAGGTGGATCTTTGTGAGTTCAAGGCCAGCTTGGGCTACAGAGTGAGCTCCAGGACAGCTGGGGCTACAGGGAGACCCTGTCTGGAAAAGACCAAAAACAAAACAAAACAAAAAACAAAAAAAAAAAAAAACATGAATTTTAATTGAGGGGCTAAAGAGGTGGCTCAGAGTTTAAGAACACTGCTCCTCTTGCAGAGGACTAGGTTCAATTCCCAGCACCCATGAGGCTGCTAACAACCATCTTAACTCAAGTTCCAGGGGATCCAAAACCCTCTTCTGACCTCCACAGGCACTGCACAACATGGGTACACCTACCTACATGCAAGCAATATGCTCATACACATGAAATAAAAATAATGAAATAAAAATATAATTTTACTTGAACATAATTTTAAATATGATTAGGAAACTGAGAGACAGGCTTTATTTCTTGAAGTAGTTGAAACTGTTAATCCATTTTTTTCTATAGAATAAATTAATTAAGCCATTATTTCTATTTATTTCAGGTCACTAAAAGGAAGTGTTTTCATTTTCTTGTTAATTTTCCGTATTTAGTGAATTCTCCTTTGAAGCTACTAAGAAGGCAGCTGCTTATTTTGTTTGGTGGTCCCACGTCCCATTTCACATATTCTAAAACGAGAAGGGAACATACTTCCTGCCTAAAGTGTACCATTTGATTTTTATACTTATTAAATGCTCATGAAAATCAGTTCTGCAAAGCTGAAATTCCTAAATAGTTTATGAACAATAAAATAATATCTGAGGAAGAATGTTTTTCAGTATGCCACAAATTGTATAAGTCTATGTAACTATTTTAGGAAACCTGAACATCCACCAAGGAAGTACAGCACTGTCTGACATGGGTGAATGGTGGGGGATAGATTCTGTGAAATGCATTGTTAGGCACCTTATCATCACATGAACACACCAGAGTATTTTTACACGAACCTAGATGGTACGGTCTGCTGTAAACCTACACTAACTAACATACTTAATTGTTCCTAGGTTAGAAACTTGTATAGCAAGTTATTGTACTTAATATGAAAGACCACTATAACAGAAAGGAAAGAATTTGTGTTTTCAGACATATTAAAGATAGAGAAAGAACAGTAAAAACACTGCTTGGAATTTTTTTTTGCTCCATGATAATCTTAGGGAACCATCATCACACAAAATATTCCAACATTCATTCACTTCAATGGATTTATGAGTGTATGAATGTATTTGAAATATCATGAAATCATGTATATATACTTATATAAATATACATGTGTGCTGGATAGCTTTAGTGTCAACTTGACACACCTGGGTTGAGGGAGCCTCAGTTGGGGAATTGGCTCCATTGGATTGGCCTGTGGCCACATCTGTGGAGTATTGTCTTGATGGTCAAGCAGTGTGGGAGGGCCCAGACCACAATGAGTAGTGCCACCCTGGGCAGGCTGTTGTGTACTGTAAAAGAAGGTGGGCCGGGGAGCAAGCCAGTGAACAGCATTCCTCCATGGCCTGTGCTTCAGCTCCTGCCTCCAGGTTCCTGCCCTGAGTTCCTGTCTTGGGCTCCCTAAGTGATGAACTGTGACCCAGGAGATGTAAGCTAAATAAACCCTTTCCTCCCCAAGTTAGTGTTGGTCAGAGTGCTTTATCACAGCAATGGAAGACAGACTAGGACAACATGAGTTCGGGCTGGAGAGATGACATAGTGGTTAAGAGCGCCGACCGCTCTTACAGAGGACCCAGGTTCGATCCCCAGCACCCAGATGGCTGCCGAGAACCGTCTGAAACTCCAATTCCAGGAGAACTCCAGTTCCGGGGGAATCTGACACCCTCTTCTGACCTCCGCGGCATTGCACGACACGGGTGCACAGACCTGCATGCAGACAGTACATTCATACACATACAGAAATAAATAAAATTTAAAAAAATATTTAGAAAAATATACATGAGTTCACATGCATTCATGTATATGCATGATTTTAAATATGTGTATACACACATATATACACGAGGGATTAATTATATATGCATATATAACATATCAACATATATTATTGCACATATAATATATATCAATACTTCTTAGATGCTAAAGAAGCTTCCTAAACATTAACTCATATTTGAGGCAACCCTTAGGAGGGCTTATAGTATTACTGTCTGGCAATGTGGCCGAACCATCACTTGTCGGGGCTCAGGCAAGTACACTGTACACTTCCATCTGCAGCTCCCCTTACCTTTCATCTATGTTCATGCTGTACTCTTCACTGTTGCTATGAGGGGGAGGATGTGCCGGGGGTGGAGGAAGCAAGTCTGCCCAGTTCATGCCACCTTGCTTGGGGGCCTTTGGTGTTCGTGCCCCTTTCTTATGCCCTTGACTCCCTAGAAAAGAAGCAAAATATTAGTCTTTTGTTTTTTGCCTTTATATTTTTCCCATTCAAGAGTTAAATATTTTTCAATATTATCCTGTAATTCATACATGCATATACAGATAAATGAATTTTTTCATTAATTTTAAGTGTAACTTTATACAAGAGAAAAATATTTCCAAGTTCAACTGCAAAGAATATAGAAAGAGAGCAATATAAGCACAAATGGATTTTACAAGTCATATCATTAATAGTGATCTTCCTACAGCAATTAATTGCATTATGGATTATCATCTAAAACAAATGAGCTGTAGACATATTTTCTAGAGTGCCTTTCTATTATTTAATTGCTGAAACCTAAAATACAATATGATACAGATACGATCTATTAGACTTGCACTGCTGCATTAAATCACTGAATAGATATAATTTGTACTTGTCCATTGAAATGTTTTAGGCACAATGAAATCAGTCGTTTTCTTGAGGAGGGCAGGGAGAGATGAAAGTAATTGCTAGAAGAACTAATATAACTAATGACAAAAGAAGCAGAGAAATGATTTTTTTTAAAGGGACAGAAGTGTTTTCAACCACTTTTTCTATAAAAGTATGGCTTTTAGGGAAAATGGTGTGCTTGAACATTCCTAGTAGTTTAAAGTAGCCCGATTACTCAAGCGCTATGGTGTTTTGACTGTAGAATTGGCTCATTCTTTAAACATTGCTAGCTCTACCTATATTAATTTTCAGAAAGTTTTAGGTCAAGATACTATGGGGTAAAATACTCCCTCTTAATCTATTTCAGATTCATATGTATGTTAAGAACACCTAGTATGTAATTTTTTCACACATGAGCTCCTAATAGTGCTGAATTACCTTGATCTTTCTTTATAACTCTCTCCGAAACAAGCCTTCTGAGACATAAAGCAGGCCTTCTCTTATTCAATGAGCCCTTAAATTTTTTTTTAAATCAGTTGGGAATTTTCAGTCACATGGAAGCATTTGTTATGCCAGATGTTCTGGGGCTGGTATGTTATTGCAGCAAGTGTGGGCTGAAGAGTGGCTGTTACTAATAAACTGTGACTGTTAGGCCTAGGCCTGTGCTTCTCTAGTCTCTCTTCAACCACGCCACTCAGTTGTCTTGTACTGGGATGAACCTGATGCAGTGTTATGGAGCTGACATTAGCCAGTGCGTTCCTCTTGATTTCCTCATATGCACCTACTATAAGAATAGCATCTCCCTGGGGGGCTTCACACCACAGATTTCTGCTTTTCTTTATTTACTTGCTTTCATCTCTCTTCTACCTGTCCCTGGATTTCCCATCTTCATTATCTTCTTTCCAAATGCCCATAGAATAACCAACAATTAACTGAATAAAATATCAGATCAGGTATCTAACCTGAGGGCTGGAGGTTAATTGAAGATTAATAATTGAAAATTGTTTTTTTCTCAATATATGATATTTTCTGTAACTGACTAAGAATTCAAAGATGACATGGCAGACACTAATCAAATACTTAAATATTTAATAAGATTTTCCCAACAACGAATATTCAAAATTTAACTCATATCTGGGGGTTTAATTACTTTGAAGGAGAAAAGAAAAAGTCATTCTATACTTTGAAAAAAGAACATATAGTACAATCTGAAAAAAAAAATCTGGAAAAGTAAAGAATTATTACTAATCTCCTTTAATTCACAGAAGAACATTTTCAACACAGGCTAGAGAGTGCCTACCATCATAGCTCAGTTGTGGGAAGATAGTAAACTGCAAATGTGATGCTCATTACAGAAAGTGGCAGAGCTTACACAAAAAGCCTAGCAACAACTGTAGTGCAGTTCTTTGGAGGCACATTTCTACTCTGTCCCAGAAAAGCATGCATCGCTCAAGATCAATTGCTCTGTTCTCATTGTGGTGTGACTTGCCACATGTTAGTTCTAATAATGAGTCGCCTTTAATTACAAAAACAGGACGTAAGTGCCAGTAAACTCCCGTCTGCAGCCCCTATCAAGAAAACAGCTGGCAGACAGCTGCTGGCACATGGTGACCACAGGGAAGAAGCCTCATTGTGACACATGTATGAGCAGGACTGGCTGAGGCTTGTGAGGTTTCCAGCAAGAGCTAGGGGCTCTCAGAGAGAAGGAAGAACATAGGCTCCTGCTCTATTTCACCCCAAGGTTATTGTTTGTCAAGATTTTGTTTAGCAGATTATGGAACATACAAATTTTTTTTTTGGGGGGGGGCTACATTTTGGCCATAGGAAAAAAGGAACTTCTAACTGCATTTAAAAATTACTTTATACTTTTTTTTTATTTTTTTTTTTTTTTTTGGTCTTTTTGAGACAGGGTCTCCCTGTAGCCCCAGCTGACCTGGAACTCACTCTGTAGACCAGGTTGGCCTTGAACTCACAAAGATCCGCCACCACACCTGGCATTACTTTATATTTTTGGCTTTACTAAAACTTAGTAAGAAAGATGTAGAAGGTTGAAAATTTGAAAGCAAAGAGGATATAAAATGGTTTGTTGAGTGGATAGTGCTTTAAGTTGCAGACCAGATCCATATCTGGGATTCAAATGATATAAAGTGATGATATTTGTTACCTAAGTACACCAACCCATGAGCACTATGTTCACCATTGTGGAATGAGTCACATTTTAAAGGAAGATTCATGGGGCTGGAAAGATGGCTCAGTGGGTAAGGGCACTGGCTCTCTTTGCAGAAGATCAGGGTTCAATTCCCAACACCCACATGGCAGCTAACAACTGTCCCAAACTCTGGTTCCAGGGGTTCTGATGCCTTCTTCTAACCTCCACAGGCATTGTGTGACATAGGTGCACTTAAATATATTGTAGGCATTACACTCATACACATAAAATAAAAATAAATAAGTAAAAAAGTTAAAAAGAGAGTTCACATTTTCCTTTGCCTTCCTTACTTACCGGATGTACTACTGCCCCGATCTGAACTGTTGTAAGATCCTCCTGTATTCTGGTCATAGGATTGGTTGTATGGGATAGTTGGAGGAATTGTGTCGTTTGCCCGATAATCTAGACATTTCAGATGGAAAATAATTATTTATTTTCTCTTAGTGAGTTATTTCACATTCGTTTGGTTTATATTTCTGGGTAACTTAAGAAACTAGCTGAATCATTTATTTGCCTGGTTCTCTTTATTTTCCTATTCAGACTATCAGCAAATAAAAGGCTCATATTCCAAATGGACACACTTGGATGAATGTATGTGTATATAAAATATAGGGAGACCCTGTCTCGAGAAGACCAAAAAAAAAAAATATGGTAAAATGGACTGGGATTGTTCAGCAGTATAATGCATATTCTATATGCATTAGGCCTTGGGTTCAGTGAAATACCCATAATACCACTTGTAAATACACACAGATACACAGATATTATACACACCATAGAAGTAGTAAGCTTGTAAACTGAGAGTGACTCATACTATACCTGAAGCTCAGGCTATTGTCTCTCAGGGTTTCTTTCTGCTTAAGTGCACGCCAAGGATATGTGTTTTATAGCCTGCTTTTAAATGGTAACGAATAAGCAGATTAACTACATATGCAATTCTATTTATATAGTAACAGAACTGAAACGTGTCAGTAAGATTGTATCTAATAAGAATATATGCCAAATATGAAAATAAAATATCTTAATCTGCCTCTAAATGCTTCAGCTTACTTAGGCAGAGGTGAAAATTCAAGTGGTATGCCTGCCACTAGACCATGGGTAACAATAATCTGTTAGTCTGTTTGCATTCTGGGGCCTTCATTATATTTTGAGATACTAAATTTGCTTACAAGAAGTACAAATGAACAAAAGTTCTAACTATTTGTACACAGGGCTTTCCAAGGTTTAGAGTGAAGCACATACAGTGGTAGAATAATGTGACAATGGCTTGAACCAGCACAGTGAACTCCATGATTACAGAAATTGTCCTATCTGTCTTTGTCATTCTTGATCATGCACTTATGCAGAAGTCTTAATGAATTTCATTCAATTGTGTTATTTCAATCAAGTGCTTCCCTAAACTTGGGAAAGGGTTAGATGACTTTATTATGAAATTAAAACATATAGCATGGACTTAAATGAAATGCTTACATTATCCTTTAGTAATCTCTAGCTTTAAGCCCCAAGAAAATAAATTATGTATCTAATTATCTATGGTAAAATGCATCTTTTTACCTATGTACTTGAACAACATTGACCCATCTATTCAAATTAGAACAATCTTGTTTTCCCTAGAGCTATAACTTTGCAAATCACATTATTAAAGCAGTAGCCTGGAGAACTACAAAAAAAAAAAAAAAAAATCAAATACCTATCTCTTCCAACCCACACATTACAACACAGAGACATCCCCCTCAGGCCGTACAATACTATTCACTGATTCAAGTTAATACTAAACTCAATTTATTTTAGGTTCTATACAGACAGACTTCAATCAGGTCAACCATAGAAATTTAGGTCCTAAAATTATACATTGTAATAGTCTGAGCAACCATATGGGGTGATACAAGAAATTGAGCCACTTTTCCAGTTCTAGTTTAATTTAATTATTTTTCATCAGTTAGATATAAAAATGCCACTGGTTTATATGACCATGTAGAAGCAATTATCTTCCATCCTCAAGTGGAAAGAATGGAATAGGTTATTTATTGAGAATGTGAGGTATTGTGATGGTTGTACTTGTACCTTATGAATAAAAGATGGCATGTCCTAAGCAATCTCTTACCTACTATTAAATTTAAATTAATCTCAAAACCATTTGAAAATATATATTATTATAAAATCAATTTTCCAAGGTTATTGTTGTGCTAATTAACTCTTTGACACTGGAAATTTTGAAATCAAAGATACGAGAGTAACTTTAGTAACCAAAGGAAAAATTTGACTTGCTAGTAGTCACAGATCAGTTTTGACAGCTAGTGTCGGATTAAGGGCACTGTTACACAGAAGGGTGGGGGAAAAGGGGAGCTCTTCACCTTTGTTGAGTTTATTTTGCTCCATGATGTTATACTGAATGGGTGCCACTTCCTGTTTCTGCTGTCCCAGAGGCTTCCAGTGCTTCTCGCTGGAGTCCCCGCCGCCGCCGCCATTGTTCATGTTGTTGCTGAGGTTTGCCTGGATGAGCTGCGTAGTGGCATAGGGAGTGGGCTGCCCTGATGGATTGACAAAACGCCCGTCCTTCAGATTTGGGCTATTGAAGGTTTTCATCTCATTGATTTTGTTACTAAGGTCCACATCACCATAAACAGTTGACTCAGGGAGCATCAGATTTGTTTGTTTGTTATCCAGTTGGTTGTTATAATTTGCTATACAATCAGCTATGTGCAATGAAGAGGAAAAGGAAAAAGTCATTCTGCATGGTTATTCTCCTTAAATTTCTTCCTAAGAAGCTCTTTGAGTTATAATGAAATTGGTTTATCATGTACAAATGTGCTTAAGCTGGACAGGAGGGGCCAAGTACTCATAGGGACTTTAAAAAAGAAACCAAAGTTGGAGGAAATAATGAGATTCATAGATTTTGTGTAGAGACCAAACAACTTTGAAAGTTTGGCTAGTGTTATAAATTAAATAACTCATCCAATTTAAAATAGCTTTTCCTAAACAACACCATTGACAGTAGCTCTGTTACAGCCATACACATACAAATTGTCATGTATCATGTTTACACTTCCTAGTCTTGGGTTATTGACCTATTTGAAGCTACTATTTGAAGCTGTTAAAATGATAGAACTAAGCATTTACTTTGAGAACTCAGACCATGGGGGATGCAACTTCTAACTAGCAGATCAAAGGACCCGAGATTTCACTGTTCTATAAAGTGCTTCTATTAAGAGCTAAGTCATAGTAAATAGTGCTCAGGAGAATTTTACTAGTTCATAATTTGGATATGCAGGATAATCATTATCAGATACTACATAATCATTTTTTCATGGTTTCAGAATAACACCCCAAGAAGTCTAAAATGACAATAATGATGATAAAATGAATCATAGTGACCAGGGTCATTTAATCAAATAAAGACAGAAATAATAGCTATTATGCCTAATATCTCATTGTCACTCTAATTCTCCCTTCATTGGGATAATTAAGAACTAAATAATGGATACACATAGATGTGTTTAAAGCCTGCAGTTCACAGTATTAAAACAGCAGGAATAACTAAAGTCATATATTAAGTTCAACCATTTTGAAATAAGACATGACTATGGATGAATACTATTGTTTTATTCATGTTGTTGCCAAGTGGCATCATCATTAATAGGCTTTCCAGAGCATCAGTTTTCAATGGGATATCTTTAAAAACTGTAAATTAACATGCTTGCTATCTATTTGGTAAATAGTCTTAAGAAAAATTTGTAATTGTCCTACCCATGAATTCGACTACTCTACTTCTATTATTTATCATGGAGTTGGGATGTTCAATGAATTTGACCTGTAGTAATTCCATTTCTAATTTCTAGGCATTAATTTCTATTTAATAGTGGTTAAGAAACATAACAAAGGCAGTATGGTTTTGGAAACCTCATTTTGCTTTGCCGATATATAAGTTTTATCCAGTAGGTCATTTAAGACCTTGGCCCCTCTTTTAAATACAAGAAGTGGAAGCAGTGTTTTCTAGACAGCAGGGCAGTTACTAATGTTAGCTCATAGCAATTGTGACAGAATGCACAAGACCTCCATACGTTCAAGCCAAAGCCCCAACATAGTGAGGTAGGTCCATAATGCACCCCAACCCTAGGGTAGGACTTATTGGCAATGGACAGCTGCTGAGATGGGGGAGTCCACTTTCTTTAAGAGTGTGATACAGAGTAAGTTAACAAGGCTCCAGGTGATGAACCCACACCAAAGGGTATTTGGGAACACAGATTAGTCTCAATAGGCCTTAAAAATAATGGACATGAAATTGGGAGGGATAAAAATTTGGAGGGGGGTGCTTCTAGGGGAGGAGAACTGAATATAATTGAAATACATGTGAAATTCTCAGAAATTCAATACAAGGGTTTTTTTTTTTTTTTTAAAGACCTTGGCTCCCTTCCATTCAACATTCTCTCACCCAGCAGTCATATGTGGCTAGACAGCGATGTGGCTAGTATAAATTCAATGAACGTGAATTTTAAAAGCCATCTCTGCTATCATATTGGATGATGAAAGTCTGTATATTAGCTCACATGGCTGTCAGCATTTCTTCTTTCCAGTTAGTCTCTGCAGGTCTTTTATTTAAGTTGTGTAGCTATGTGTCCAGTCCACTCTAGCATGGAACTCAGAGCACAGACTTGCCACAGGGATATGACTCATTCACATTCAGTGAAGACTCAGGATTGTTTTAAGGATAGACACAGAGATGGCTCTGTGGTATATTCTCACAACTTGGAGCATCGTTGCCTCCAGCCACTTTCCCTTTTCCTTAATTCCATGAGTTTTTCTATTCTACTAATAGCTTTTGATCCTTATAGTTAATGTTTCTAAGTTGTAACTTTCTAAGTTGCAACTGTCTACATCCTGAAAACTCCACATTCATTTCTTCATTTATGTTTAACATGAAATTTTAGAATAGAAATTTACTCACCTAATATTCCTGAACCAAAATGCACAATACAGAGATAATAATACAGAGATATATTCCTACCATGTATGTGCATATGCGTGCACACATGAAATCTGATTTAATTTTTTATTAGTTTTATTGAAATTATTTTATTATTATTGGTTGGTGGTATTTATCACTGTTGCTACCATTAAAGAATCCAATTTACAGATTTGTTGGCCTTTAAACAATTAGAATTATATATATTCTATTTAAATATTTTTCTAATGATATCACTTTTTCATATTGGCTATCTATTCTTAAATTAGTATTTTTTAGTCTCTGGAAAGTTTTCCTGATACACAGTGAAGTGTAGAGATTTAGGGGTGGGGAAAACACTTGAACCAGGCCAGAAATGTTGATCACAGATTCCTTTCCCATGCAGGAAAGAAACTTGGCTCCTTCAGGGTAATTCTTTATAACATTGATATAGTTCCAGCTCTAGCCACATCCCTAACCTGGGCGACTGTAGGTTGTCAGATTGCTGTCACTGTTTCCATTGCCAGAGGTGCAGCAGTTGATGGAGCAGTCGTTATGATTATTGCCAGTATTGGGCCACGTGTCTGCCAACCAAGGTTGTGTGGCAGGTTCACTAATGTTGAGAAGTCCTGGCCTAAAGGAATATAATACAGAGAAGCAAGTGTCATATGAAGAAAATAATCATTCTTATTCAGAATTCCAACAAACACGTCATCTCACCATAATTTGTTGACTAGACTGAATGACATTATTATGCCTTTTATTTAATAAAAAGGGAATTGTAATATAATGTTCTAAAATGTATCTCAGACATAGCCATAAATCTGGTAGAGCTTTATTTCAGAGTTTAGACCTTGACTGCCTGCAATGTTCCACCCTACCTTTTGTTATAGTGATTAAAATGAAGAATGGAACCTAAAAATATCAGTGCCTAATTTTACAGTAGCTTAAAATACCCTAGGTAAGGCCACTTGCATTTCATCATTTTTATCCATTAAAATTGCTGCATTAAAAATAGAACATGCTCATTTACTGAAATAATAGATCCTTCATGTAAGGCATCTTTACATATTCTTCTTCAAAATTACCTTTCTTTTAGAAAGAGGTGAGGTTCTATGTCATTTTGTACAGAGTTACATCAGTGTTGCAGTATACAGTTCTGTATACTTGTCAACACTGTCTCATAGGGAAAATGTCCCTACATAAACAATGGAAAGCTACGGAACAAAATCTGCTGAAACAAATACAATGACTAAAAGAAACATTATTGTTTGTTTTCACATCTAATGTTAATCTTCTTATACTTTAGGGAGGCAAAGTGCATTGGCAAGAATTAATGGGAGCTCTGGGCTGCTAGATCCAGAGAAACAAACTACGTAGTCCATGTCTGTTTCCAGCACTGACTCTAAGTGATAACACAGTGTAAAAAGTGATAGTTGTGATGTACTGTTCAATTCACAATAAAACAGAAAGGCACCATGGACTAGTCCATAGTTTTCATTGCTAAAGTACCATAACCACGCTTCTCATTTGGTTGGGAAGCAAGAACTTCGTATTTCCCTCTCTGTAGTGCTAGTCATTCTTATTTGATCACATAAGTTGTTAAGGGAGAAAATTTGTTATGCAAATGATGGTTATTTTAGGAATCATCTACTTCAAATGAAGAATATGGATTCATAATTCTTATGTGTGTCCATATAGATATATATCTATATATATTCAATTAAAATGAGTATTTACTTTCTGCTTCAGCTGTGAGTGTTTGGAGTTGTTTAAACATATCAATTCATTTAATCACTATGATTTTACAGTTTTAGTCTGTTATTACCTAAATTTTGCAGAGGAGGAAACTGGGAGATGTAAGAGAGATTAGGGTATTTGTGCAGTTATACAGAGTGAGTGGCAGAGGCTCATTTCAAACATGAGTATTGTCCTCTATGTGTATACTCAATGTGAAGTGTTATAAACACACACCAGAGCCTGTGGAAATTCTCTAAACTTCTCAGAAACTCAATAATAGAAGTGGTGAAAACGTCTATACTCTTGAAGTTCAGGATAAAGCTGTTAAAATTGAGCTAATAAAATGGTTGATAAAAATGTACTTTGAAGAGCTACTTTTCCAGACTGGTAAAAATTTAAACAATTAAATGTAAGCTGTAGCACTGCTATCTGGAGTATTTGAAATAGATGTTAGTTACAGAAATTTTGCATCTAGTAATCTTTAGCTTTCTTATTTTATTTTCCCTTGAACCTAAGCCTCAAGTATTATCACTGTCAACGCGATTAAAAATAAAACTCCTGTATTTGACACTACAGAGATAATGTGCTGCGTTTGAAGTGCAGGTCAAGTGGGAAATTTCCAGACTGACTTGCATGTTTCAAAAGGAGCAAACGGTGTTTGTATGCTACTGTGATTCCCTATGCAAAAACACTTTTTCAGTGAGTGCTTTGATATCATCATAGGCTCAGAGAACTTTTCATATCGATGGATGATTTCCAACAGGAAGTAGGATCAACAAGTCATAGCCTAGTTTTCTGCTTAGACTTGAGTTTGGAATGCAAATCATTCTCAGGGAGAAGGTAAAACATGACTATAACCCCATGGTGAAGCTTGAAATGCCAGGCCCATATCCAGAGGTCATAGAAGAAGACAAGGGCATAGCTAGCTATTCTGCTACGAATGTTGTGTCTTTTGAAACTCACAGTCCTAAAGGCTGTGTTTATATATTTAAGTTTATGTAATGTATATCAGATGGCATAGCTGCTCGGCAACAAATATAAAGCAGAAGGAAAGCATGGGGTGGGCTACTGGCTTGCATGTGTTTCAATTTCTTTATATGATGACAATTTGTGTCATGAAGGACAAGAGCAAATGTGCTTCAAAAATTATGTGGCAATTGCCTTCAATTCTTCCTTCCAATCACTGACTCCAAGAACACATATTTGATTTGATAAACCACGAAGTAAACTAGTATAGAGTCCAGGAGTTGAGGAAACATTATGCAGGATCCCAGTAGTGAGGGCTGCCAGACTATTGGCTGTGTCCTTTCCCCACTGATGGGTGAATACCTTTCAATGCCCCAGGATAAATGTAAGAGTTGCCATTGTTTATAAGAGAAGCAAGACTTTGGCTCTAACCACTTCTTTCTGCTCTCTCCAGACAGGAAATGTGGTATTGGCATTCTTCACCAGGTTAACCTGACCTTTTTACTCCTGCTCTGGTTTTCCTAGTTTTTCCTGGTTCATGCTGTGGTTTGGATTTTAAGTAGGTTTTTTTGGAAGAGACAAAGGAGCAAGAACAGCTACTTAGTATTTCTATGCTCCTTCTGGATTTCCTCACATACACTTTGTCTTTTTCATGCTGGGAACAGGTTTCTTGGTTAACCACAATGTTCGTTTTCTCTTCACCGAGGGAAAGATAAACTTACAACCTGGATAACTAAAACAGAGGTCTAGATAGCTTCCTTAGTAAGGGGGAAAAAAATCCCATCCCAAATAATTTAAAGCTGTTAAGGACAGAAACTCAGGCTTCTGGCTCATTTATACAATAAGCCTTTCATTAGATATTTATCAATGACATCACTGAAGTACAGATAATTCATGTAATGATTGAATTTACTTACGTCATCCAACAAATTAGCTTTAAATATTCCTTTTATCTTTTTATATGTTTCATCTTTAAACAATTTTATGTGTATGAGTATATTGCCTGCACGAATATAAGTGCACCCATGTCATGCAGTGCCCATAGAGATCAGAAGAGGGTATCAGATCTTTTGGAACTGGAGTTGCTGATGGTTGTTAGCCACTATGTGGGTTCTGGGAACTGAACCCTGGTTGGTCCTCTATAACCCTGGTCCCAGTGCTCTTAATCACTGAGCCATCTCTCCAACCCTCAGTTTTAGTACATTATAAAAATTCATTTAGTAGGCTGAAAAGATAGCTCTATCAGTAAAGTGCTTGCTGCATAAAAGCATGAAGACCTAAGTTCAATTCCCAGAACCAATGTAAAAATCTGAGCATGACTGTGTGCATTTTTTAAGAAAATATTTTATCTTTTTACATTATGACTATGAGTGTATTACCTGCATGTATATAAGTGTGCCTTTGTCATGCAATGCTTGAGAAGCTCAGAAGAGGACACCGGATTCCCCCTGGAACTGGGGTTATAGACTGTTGTTAGAAACCCTGTAAGTGCTGGGATTCAAACCTGGATCCTCTACGAGGGTGCTCTTAACCTCTGAGCCATCTCCCTAGCCCTGCCTGATGGTGACCATCTGTAATCTCAACACTGAAGAGGTAGAGGCAGGTGGATCCTTGGCCCTCACACACCAGCTGGCTCAGGCTAATTGGTGAGTTTCAGCCCAATAAATGGAGGTGGAGAGCTTCTGAGGAATGTCATCAGAGGTTGACCTCTGGCCTTCACAGGCTTGCCTGCACGCACACGCACACACAGACACTCATGCACTCATACTTACATGAATATGCACATCCCTATGTATACACATAAATCATTAATTAACCATGAACTGTGTATTTATTATAGATGAAAACTTGATATTCTATGGTCACAAGTCATTATATATACCAAGAATTAGCAAAGTTTACTGTTATGATCTACACAGTAACCACTGAAGGTTGATTATGCTATACAGTGTCTGTGGCAACCACTTGAATCTGTCACTATACCTCAGAAGCAGCTACAGACAGTATGGAAAAAATGCACTTCTGTGTAGTATTTTTAAAATTTTATTTTACTTATTTTATTTTATTTTTTGTTTGTTTGTTTTTTGGTCTTTTTGAGACAGGGTCTCTCTGTAGCCCCAGCTGTCCTGGAACTCACTGTGTAGACCAGGCTGGCCTTGAACTCACAAAGATCCACCTGCCTCTGCATCCCAAGTGCTAGAACTAAAGGCGTGCGCCACCACGCCCAGCAGATTTATTTTATTTTTAAATGATGTCTCTGTGTGCCTGTGTGTGGGTATGTGCGTGGTAGCCATGGACGCCAGAAGAAGGTGTTGGTTATGAGCCACTGGATGTGGATGTTGAGAGCCAAACTCTACTCCTCTGCAAGAGCAGTATATGTTCTTAACCAATAAGCCATCTTCGTAGCCTCACTTGTCTGCATTATAATAAAACTTTTATTTACAAAAATAGGTGGCAGACTGGATTTGGCCCAAGAATTGTAATTTGGTGGTCTCTGATTTCAATACAACATAACAGCATAGCTCATATTAGGTGATTAATTGTAATAGCTTCACAGTTCAAATTTCACTGGAACCTATCAAACGTGGAAACTGACAGGGATGCCGAGTAAGAAATGATTTTTAGGCGAGTATAATAAACTGTGTGCTATGTCAAGAACCAGTGTGCATTAAGGCAATGCAATATTGGCAAGCTGGTATGCTCATACAGGAATCTTCAGGCTTCACACACTATGCCGAGTTTGGTATGTTATACTTGGTACCAAGGTCTTACTGAAATTAGCTTCTTCAGGAGTAGAGCTATGATCAATACACATTCCAACATTCATTCGGGCCTTAGTTGGCAGGTAATTGGAAGAATCGTAATGGAGTTAGATGAAGTTGAGACAGCCATAGCTTTCATCTAGATTTGGCTAGGGAGAATTAGTGCTGGTAGACAAATAATAATGGTAATAGTGAAGGGCGTGAGAGATGGTCAACTAATGCAGTCATGGTACAGGAGGTGAAAAGTCTGACTGGAAGATTTGGGCTGAGGTGTCATTAACTAAGTGAGATAGCAGGTCTATTGAAGACTCAGTTCTCAGTTTATGCTCCAACCATTATACACCTATACACACATATACACATGTCCACATACATGTCCACTCATGTACAAGCACATACCACACAACCATTCCATGGCTAGGAATAAGGCTTCTTCCCTATGAGCTGTCTTTTTTTTTTTTTTTTTTGAGACAGGGTCTCCGGTAGCCCCAGCTGTTCTGGAACTCACTCTGTAGACCAGGCTGGCCTTGAAATCATAAAGGTCTGCCTGCTTCTGCCTCCTAAGTGCTAGGATTAAAAGCATGCACCACCATGCCCGGGGCTGAGCTGTCTTTCTTACCCTAATCAACTTTCCCCACAATACTCATCAAGTTCTAATACAATATTTATTTATTTATTTATTTTAGGTCTTTTCAAGACAGGGTCTCCCTATAGCCCCAGCTGTCCTGGAACTCGCTCTGTAGACCAGGCTGGCCTTGAACTCACAAAGATCTGCCTGCCTCTGCCACCCAAGTGCTAGGATTAAAGGTGTGCGCCACCACACCCGGCCAACAGTATACTTTTAAAAGGCATCCATCTTCTTTATTATTCATCCTGTCTTTCTCACTATAATGTCAGGTCCAAGGTGAGAAATTTACCCACTTTGCTCGCCAATGCTAATGTTGTGGCTTCACATAATAGGATGTTAAAATAATATGTTAAATATGTTAAATGAATAAATATGTTTAAAATGATATAAACAGCCGTCATCCTGATCATTAACTCTGAAACTTTGATTTCATTGTTGTCTCTTTGGCATTCCTGAATCTTTCATGATTTTGTTTAAGAAAATGATGATTTCCACTGAGCATTTGCAATAAATGAACTTCATTTCTAGGTATCTGCTTTTAATTTTAGAAGGTTTCTTTCCACTGCTAGTGAGTTGCCCAGATTGTTTAGGAACTTCGTTACTGTTCATTTACAATATAGGAACCATTTATTGCGGCCTAGCATTCCTGCCATTGCTTCCTGTGTGGTAATTTGGTCACTTTAGGCTGTAAATTCTTTAGCAGAAGCATGAAGCTTCATTTTATGTGTGCACACGTGTGTGAGCATATGCAAATATGTCTATGAATGGAGGCTAGTGTGCAGAAAACTGAAGTCTACGATGCTGAGCATATACAGGGAAAGGAGTGGCTAAATAAGAAGGGATTCCAGATTTACCCAAGAGGAAATGTTCTCAGCCAGTGGCTTATTCATGAACGCCTGGGCTGTGACTTACATGGAATTCCCCAGGATGCAAAAACATGCTCTGGTTTAATTCCTGAAACAAGTGGATTTATTCCTTGTGAAGAATTCTTAGCTCTGGGGTCTTTCTTTTGGAGGCTGGTTTTGTTTCCCAGGTATAAAAACAGGAAGTTAATAGTAGCCAGGAAAGAAAAGATTTGTGTTTATTGCCACATTTGCACAAAAACTGGCTAGAGTAGACCACAGTCTTTTCATCTCATTCATTATTTTCCAGTAAGCCTAGTAATTTTCATATCAGTGTGTTCCTTAGATTCAGGAGTAAAATCTGACTCTCTTTTCCTCTGTCTAGTAGCTAACTGCATGATTCAAATATACAAGGAAGGGTGCTCAATAAGTTAAATGAATTTGATTCATAAAATTGTTTTGATTGGAAGGGTTCTTCTGTTTTCTTTTTCATCACTTTGACTTCTTTTTAATTTTGGGTGGAAAAATTTAATGTGGAAAATCCTTAAGCTTGCCTCATGTAATTTATAGCCTGTATCATCCCTTTAAAGCCTTTTTGCCACCTTAATTTGTGATTTCTCTGTGAATATATTATAGTTCGCTGAATAATAATTACCAAAAAACATAGATGTAGCATTTAGGTTCACTTTAATTAGAGGTGGGAAGGCTCTTTGTTAACAAGCCTCTTAGATTTCAGATTCTTTCACTATATTTCCCTGCAAAAGAGGGAGATGTGAACTATGCCTAATTCATAAGACAAACAAACCACTCACAATTTCTGAGCAACTGCTCCATGTTTTCAAGTGAACATCTTTCTTTGATAGTGTCTGTTAACTACCTATATTTCTTAATCTTTATAAACGCCATAGCTTAATCGCTTTAACTCCTTTTAATCATCTCCTAAATTGTCAAGTCTGTTTTTCTTGGGTAAAGTGTTCCCTCTGGTGGTCAAGAACTAAAATACAACCACTCTCGTCAACTTTGAATAGCTTGGTTTAAATAGCACAGCTGAACGGAAGAGACTTTTGGAAAAGATTGGAACACATTTCATCTTTAAACCTTTAAGTAATGGAAGGAATCTCACTAAGGAAGACCAGAAATGTTTGGAATATCTCTTCATATCTAAAAATCAAGCAGGATAATTACCTCCCTCCGCTGCTGACAGCTTCGCCTCCTCTCTGGTAAGTTACTAGAATATCAAAACAAAAACAAAACAAAACAAAAAGGGGAACAATTAATAGACATGCCAATATAGTAAAAACGATTACATTACAGTACATTTTTTGTACATCATTGGTAGTGTTCCAATATGGTTGAAAACAGAAAAATTAAAATTTGCAGTATACTCTTACTAAATGTAGTTCAACTCTATCTGTACATTAACATTCCATGGAATTATTTTGAATTTTTCAATAGATAATAAAATTTTGTGATTTTTGTATTTAAGATCCTAAATTCAGAGGAAAAAATCCCCACAAGATTGTTTTCCCAGAAGAATGCATACCAGTAAAACAAAGAAACATGCTCAAATAAACCCTCTTTCCACACACAAAGAATATGTCAAGTTGTGACTATTAATTAATGTGACCTTATTTTATATCATGGCATGTGAAAACCGTTTCTCATTACATTTCCATCAGACAAGCATATATGATGAAAAAAAGTATTTGACTGCCTTTGAAAGCTTAATAAATTTTGTCTAGGACAAAAGCAGATTTACAAATAGTTGTCAAAGAGTTAAGAAGATTAACTTTTCTGTAAATACAGACACATTTTCTAAGAAAAAAATGTGTTTTTCAAAGCTGCCAAATTCTGCTATTTAGAAAAACCCCAAACTGGGAGTCTGTTAAGAAGAGATAACTGCTCCTCCCCGTGATTCCAATAACTGGATTAAGCCTGAGGACACCTAACTCTAGGTACATCTGTGACTGGAGTGATGTGAAGGAGAACAACCCACTAGGAAAGAGGTGGAAAGGAACTAAATATGAGCTTTATAACTTGAGGGAAATGAAGTTTTATCTCTCATGTGTGCTCAATAGTTTGTTCCTTTAAGAATATTAAATCTGTGGAGAATTACAAAGAAGAGAAATTTTTTGTTGTTCTAGGAAAACCTGAAAGTTTAAGTCAAGGAGGTTGACATGCATGTACTGCCTAGTGTGACATAATCAATAAGACGATTAGCATGTTAAATCATGTTGAGGGTAGAAACAGAGTGTCTGTGTAATGGAGACACATGCAACAAGGCTCAGAGGCAACGTAGAGTGCAGAATAAATAACTGCATTCAAGGAGATGAAAAGCAACACCAACCACTTCGACTTCAAAAGCATGCCCAGCATGAGTAAATGAAGTATTGTATTCCATGTAAGTCCTTTCCCCAAGTTACTGCTCAGAACAAACTGAAACCAGAAACACAATAGCATAACACATGCCAGACTAACAAAGGGAGGAGGAGGGTAAGTGCAAATATATACCTGTTGGTGTGAAGGTAAAGGACGGGACTGAAAAATCAAAACAAAATATAAACCAGTTATTAAGCTGAAGAGAGAAGGGGGAACATATCACATTAGTATAAATCAAGCAGACAGCTGAACATAAAACAAATGTAAATAACCAAGCCAGTAGGTCTGACACTCTGATATAGGAATAAACCCCAAACTGAAGTGAAAAAAAGGAAGCTTGTCTCTACAGGTACCATTCTGAAGTGCCTGGCATTCTAATACTCTCAGGAGGGGAATTGTCTGGGTTAGCCTGTGAATGACCCTGCATTTAGTAATATAGATTCGGCTTTCAGCTTTAGCACAAACAAGAATCCTCCACTATTAATCATTTCCAAACAGTTGATGAAAGATTCTTAAACAAAATTATCAGGGTTGTGCTGGGAACTTATCTAGAAATCTGAAAGTAAATGCTTATTAGGTGGAATAATAGATGCAGTTAAGCATTCATTATTGGAAGAGAGGAGGAAAGAAAAAAGAGAGAGAGAGAGGGAGAGAGGGAGAGAGAGAGAGAAACCATAAAATCATACTGCTTCACTGACAAAGAATGCTGGCACGACAAAAACAGGGTAACATTGTAATTTTATCATCATAAAAATTTATGAATGGATATAAAAATGTGGAGTTTAAACTTCAATTTCTCTGTCATAGTTTATATTTGAAGCTTTCTAGGAGTAGACTGAACATTTTTAATGCCATGCTAGAAGCTAAACAAAAGAACAATAACACCCCTCTGAGAACCTTCACTCTCTCTGTAGTTATAAATCTTAATCTAATCAATAATGCCTGAAATTGAACTGCAGACCTCAAAAGTAGCAGCAGCTTGGCCTCCTCCACTTTCCCATCTCCTACCACTGCTGGGTGAGGGATAAACCAGAGTAATTTCCATGTAATTTCATACAGGGAGGAGACTGAATTATTTTCCAATCTCTTCCCTTTAATTTAAAGTAAATAATGCCCTAGTAAAAAAAGGCGGGAAACTTCCAGTCTTTCCTTTAAAGCAATCTTTAGGACAAATAAACTGGAATATTGATTAATTATCATGTATTTTTAAACTGTCAAAAATCCATTTTAACATTAATAGGAAATTGATGTTAGGATTTGAGCTTTGAGGGTTACATGGCATCCACCACCACCATCACTTCTTACAAAACTGCTTTCTCTCTCAGCATATTACAAAGAAAAACAGCAAATCTTCAATGATACCCTGTTATTACACTGGCCTCTGTCTGTAGCACACAGACTCACATTAAGAATTCTGTTGTGCTTTAATTCAGATCTTTTCCAAAATATAATTTAGCTACTTTCGAAAATTTCTAGTTATATAGTAATATATCTTGATAAAATACAAAAGAGGTACATTTGAAACTAAAACTATTCAAGCAAGCAAAAGAAAATTGCTTAATTTTCATTTGTACTCAGAAGGACATGGGGAAATATGAAAGGTCTTTGTCCGTCCTCTCCTAGATAATTACTAAACCTAACTCGTGAAAATGAAGAAAAAATGAGAAAAGATCAGCACTAAATGGAATTTTTCCTAGAAGACCACCCAAACCTATCTTAATTCTCAAAGCTCCAATAGCATAATCGACTCTGTACCCAGAAACAGAGTTGGAGGTCGGTGTGAATGGATATGTGTAGGTATCCAGGATCCCCCACATATCATATGTACAGTGAAGTACAGTGGGGCCTTGCTAAAAATCCTCATGAGTATCCAAAGTCGCACTCTGGCTTGATGTTTAACAGGCCAATAAACTCTTTTCACTGATTTCTTTCAAATATTTTGTATTCTGTTTTCCTAACTGCTGACATTGCTTTTGGCATTGAAAATTTAAGATGAACCAATGGAATTAAAATTGTTTGTAAAAAGAATTGTACAAAGTTTCCAACAAGACAAAGTGAGGAAAGCAGAATCAAGGTCTTATTAAGTTACATTTGTAATTATGTTCCATGATTTCTGCTTCAACAGAAGCTAATTGAAAGGACAATGGTATTAGTAGCACAGCTCTGCAGAAAGCACAGTTGTCTACAGGCATGCCAAAGGACATTAGTAAAGGAAAAGAACACCAAAAAGGAAGGAGTTTCATGTTACACGTTTGGACCTGGAGACAATACAGGGCATTAATGTGCTGCAATTACATACCTATAACACTTCATTGTGATAAGAAACACCGGATGTTTACAAGTGAAGTTGACTTATAATTCCAGTGACAGATTACAAATTTCCCTCAAGAGCGTCAAACAATAAAATGCCTGCATAGTAGAGCAGGGCCCTGGAGCAAAAACCAAGTCTCAACCTCCCAGGAAGAAACCCAGTTTAGAGGAAGTGAGTGCTGAGAAGATGACAGATTCTATTTGACATCCTGCTATGCAAGCTAAATTTGTATGTGGACGCCTTGATAAAATAATAGCATGGCTGAGAACCTTTAGATGTTAAAATAGTTGATGTAGGATGTGTATCATGAAGAACAGCAAGTCAGCTTAGATCAAGAGTTTTTCAGCTGGCACACCTTTCCTGATGCCCGCATAGGTGCTGGTGAGCCCGTTCCTCTTCTTGCGGTGTCGATAGAGCCAGACGCTGAAGACCATGAGGATGATCCAGCAAGCAGCCCCGATGCCCGCGATGAACGCTGGCTGCTTCACCACATCTGAGATCTGCTGAGCCAGGCTCACCTGGTCCTCAGGTGACACTGGGTTTCCATGAGAATCTGAAAGGCCATTGACTGATTAATAAGGATTGGAAACTCAATATGACAATGGTAGCATGGATATATGGTATACCGGGGTCTTGTTTTATCCTCATTTATGGAAAAGGATTTCTGGTTTCCATTCTGCCTTAGTCACCATTGGTAACTTTACTAAATTTTTTTAAATTAAAAAGTATTTTATTTATTTTATGCTCATTGTTTGTCTACGAGAGTACCCATGTCGTGCAATCCCACGGAAGTCGAAAGAGGGCACTGGATCCCCTGAAACTGGATTTACGGATAGTTCTTAATCCTGTTGGTGCTGGGAATCAAACCTGGGTCCTCTGCCAGAGCACTCAGTGCTCTTAATCTCAGCCATCCATCCAGCCCCTCCGACTGGGAACTTTAATGAAAGTTTTAGGAAAAAAGTATTGATTTCATTTATTTTAATTCAAGAAAATTATGTCACAATTTTGTGAAACTATATCTAAAGAACACTAAAATATGAGATAATTCAATGCAATCATACAAATAATGGATGATGAATAAATATAAAAATAGACCAACTTCTTCATGCTTCTAGACAAATACTCAAACATTTGTTCCAAAAAAGGGAAAAATGAAATTTTACTTTCTCAGTTAGTTGATATTGAAAAATGTGCATGTGTATGGTGGTGTTCCCTTCCCGCAACTATACTGCAAGATCCTTGCCTGTCTTAGAAACAAATTACTTGAATCCATGTTCAGAAAGTCTATAAAACTGAACATGCCTAAAGCATAATGAAAAATTTTCATTGCAAGATGTATGAATAATCTTTCTTTTAAAATAATAACCAAGTCTAGTAATAGATATAAGAAAAGAATATTAAATACGTAAAATGATCATCAAGTGTTATGAATAGCTAAAAGACTCACATTTTATGTCAGACACTTTGATTTAAAAATTAAATATTGATGGACTTATATGAGCAATAAAATTTACTTATTTTACATTTGTACTAAGCCTTTTAAGATACCTTTGAAGACTGCCATTAGTTTGGGTCCTCCAGAACCTCCTGTAAAGACTGTAAAGGAACAAAGGCTGTTGCTCTAATATCAAGGTATCATATTTTGCTGCCCTGAGTAATGCCAATGTTGAGCTTGCTCAATGGGCAGAATCCCCACTAGCTGCAACAATTTTAACAGTCTTCCCACAGAACGTCTGTTTAAGCAAGTGGTGTTGCCCCTTTCACTATGGTTGGGGCCATCTTCCAATTATTAAGCCATCCGATGAAGTACTGTGCTGGTTCTTTTAATTTTGTCTTGGTTTTTGTCTTCACTTTTCCCTTGTTTACCGAATGACCTTATTTGATAATTATTTTACATGTATACAATATATTGCACTCTCTCCCTATCGTTCTTTACCTCACTTCCCATCTCTGTCAGTCCCCTTCTCAGATTCATGTCTTTTGGTGTTTTTTTTTTTTTTTTTTTTTTTTTTTTTTTATTTGTGACCCATTTAGCTTAATCGGGGACATCTGTGTGACCATTGGGCTAGAAATATTCATTGGAGACGGTGGAGCCACCAGTGGGTATACAGTATACAACTGAAGGCAACCTCTATTCCTGAACATATCAGTTTCAAATAGTTCAGTAGTGAGGGTGTAGGGTTGACCTAATCCTCTTTTCCTAGTATGAGAAAATCAGACTCATTTTCTGGGCATAATTTCTAGTTTACAAAAAAATGTATGTGTCATGAATATACGTGCTCATGTGCCTGTGGATACATGTGTATTTGTGTGCAGATCATGTGTAGGAAGAGTTGGCACCTTACTTCCCACTTTACCTTTTGACGCAGAATGTCTCACTGAAGTATACCATTTTGACAAGACTGCCTAATGAGCTACAGATAGCTACTCATCTCTGCCTCTTCAGTGCTGGGATTTTGGAGGCACACTGCTTTGCTTGGCTTTTACATATGTGCATATTCAAATCCGGATCCCCATGCTCCTGTTGCAAGCACTTAACCAATGGAAGCAGCTCCCCAGCTCCATAGTTCCTACCTTTCTATATCCTCCCAGTCCCTCAGTATGGTCATTCTAGTAATCCATCATATACACCTGCATCCTCATGACCACTTCTCTATGGGACCTATCAGTACAGACTTACTTCACCCACTCCACCTGCCCAACATGGATTCTGCACATGTGCAGGAATGAAAACCTCAGTGATGGAACAACATCATGGAAACCATTTCTGTTTTCTTTCAGAACAATTGGAACCCCCTACAAGAAAACTCCTTGGGTGATACCCTGAGTATCTCGATTCACACCTTCAAGATAATACTTGTCAGCACTCCTCTGTCCTTGCAGCTCTGTGAGTAACAAACTGCTTCTGTTACATATATTTGGTTGTGCTGCCTCTTCTGTGTTCCCTCTGATAACAAATGCCTGTTCTTCACTCTCCCAATGGTAAAAGGTATCCTACAGAGGGGCTGTGTAGGTAGATAACAAAGAACACAGGGCCCCTGAAAGTCTATAAAAGTTCTTAGGCATAAAGTATTCCCTGAAAGGCACAATATAAAAATCCACAACCACGTCCCTGGAGTCCTGTTAAGACAGGGCTGGTTTATAGTTACTGGGTGGAAAGAAAAATGCAAAACAAAATCAAGAGCAGTGCAGGGATTCTGCCAATACAATCTGCTTTCAAACAGAAACATTTTCTAGTTCTCAAATATTTTTTCCAGAAAATTAATTGATAAAACTAATTCTATATGCATAATTGTTCTTAACTTGAAAAAATGCTGCAGATTGTTTTTTTGTTGTTAAATAATATTGCATCTCAGCAAGACAACTGGAAGGAAAAAGAAGCAGCTTTTAATGGATATTTGAAATGGCTTTAGGGGCTGGAGAGATAGCCTAGCGGTTAAGAGCGCCGACTGTCTTGCAGAGACCCGGGTTCGATCCCAGCACCCACATGGGGGAGAAAAAAGTCTGTACATCCAATTCCAGGAGAACTCCAGTTTCAGGTGAATCCGAGACCCTCTTCTGACCCCCCGCATTGCACAACACGGGTGCACAAACCTACATGCCAGACAGACCACTCATACACATACAAAAATAATAAAATTAAAAAAAAAATTAAAAGAAAAAGAAATGGCCTTTAGGAAAACAGCACTTCTTGCCATGTGAAATGTCTAATTTATATCTCATCTCTCCTCTCTCTCTCTCTCTCTCTCTCTCTCTCTCTCTCTCTCTCTTTCTCCACTTCTTTTGGACAAAGCAGGTCAAGGCTGAAAAAGCCCATTTTCACAAGCAGTTACCTGCTTTCAACTGTGTGTTGGCAGAAAGTTTTATTTCATGTCCAGACCCTTTTATCTCTGGTTGTCCTAAGAGCACTTCATCGTCTCAAAGTTCACCAAGCAGACCTATTCTTTTTATTCCTAATTCACCCTTTGTATCTGCTAGGTTTATAGATTTCATGGCTGTTTGTGCAAGGTTAAGTTGGGTAGCTTCAGATTTTATAGAAACAGCCACAAGAGGTTCCTTGCAAGCGACCAGATGGGCTTAACAGAATAAAGTATAGTGTGACTAATGAATTAAAATGGACATTCTGTATCTCAGGCTTTGTCACAGTGCAGCTGAGGCTATATTAAGAGATGGCAAACTGGAACACATTATATTTCCAAGAAAACCAATTTGAACCTTAAATATCATTAACTTAAATCGTAAATAAACAAAACTACACATGGCCATTTTCTCCAACTCATCTTGCAAAGAACCAAAAGTCATATGCTATAAAAACAAACAACAGTAACAGGATTGTTACAATGTAACTTACAAATTCAATTTTAATAAAGTGATACTGATATTGCACAAATGTGCATAGAATATGTGGATATCAACTTCTATTCTTTCAGTATGAACTATTCCCCTATGTCTTATACAATATTGGAACAGATGCATCAAGCAATTTTTATACTTCCCTGCACTACTGGAAATAAACCATGAAGCATCTTTTATTTAAGACTAAGAATGTATATAGGAATGGTTTTTAAAGCAGCTAAGTGGAAAAGATAAGTTTAAAAAAATCAAATTCTAGCCAATGGTTATGACTGAGTTAGCAAACTTTCCATGGGAATCTGGTAGCTATGACTTGTTGGAAGGTGGCTCCTTCCCCAGTGACCCCATTTATCTTACACTGGCACGAGTAATGTCACTTTCCCAGACCTGTAGCATTAAACACTCCGTAGGAAGTGTGTTTCTTTTCCTCCCTTCAGCTGGCCTGGTGACAACCTTGGAAACTGCATGACCCTCATGGAGTAGAGCCTTACCCAGCAACTGCACATTCGAGGTGCATTACTGTGTTACACCACAGAAATCTTGTAAGTGTACATGTAGAGGCTAGTATTGTTTTAACAATGGACTATCAACACTACCAAGCTGAATGCTTCTTAATTTTATTTTCACAAAAGGATAATATTATTAGCATGTTAAAATAGTATGTACTGGGGCTGGAGAAATGGCTCAGCAGTTAAGAGCACTGGCTGTTCCTGCAGAGGACCTGCGTTCAGGTCCCAGAATCCATATGGTGGCTAAAAACTGCCTGTAACTTAAGTTCCAAGGGAACTTGATGATCCTGTTGGGCACTGAACAACATGGGTACACTTGTGTAGATGCAGCTAATACACTCGTGCACATAAAATAAAAAAAATAAAAAAAGATATTATGGACTTAATTGTGAGTTATAAAGATTTGTATTATCTAATCCTTTGTTCATAATTTGACATTTGATATAAAATACTACTAAAGTTTACCTTCCAATTTGTAACATGTAAAGTTGACTATGTTTTGTTTAGATTTTACTATAAACCACCTATTAATAATTGTACATATATGTCCTATAGTGAATCATATTAATGTGGGATTATATGTCACCTTTTATTTTCAATTAACCCAACACTTTGAAGAAATTGTGTTTAACCTTCTAATAATTAGCATATAAATATACTTAAATTATTTCAAAGTTCTTTAATATTTTAATTGGTTTTTATGATAAAAAACATAATTTTAAACAGACATCAAATGTATATATAAATTTTGTATTGCTATAAAATTTCAGTACCTAGTTTAAGTGTTGCATGGAAGATCTCCAATAACTTTAAGTTTTATGGGTGGAAAGATTATGTCTTTCTTGTTCACGGAGGTTTCTTTGCCATTAATAATAGCATTTGTTGAATAGATAAACACTTTCATAAGATGAGTCAGGATGGCATTGAATACTAACAGTCCTTTATTTGAAATATCTACAGTGTACACTTGGATAAGTTTCAGTTGTGAGCTACATACTATATATCCATATTTATGTATGTTCTCCATGGTGCTTACCCAATTTCAGCTGTAAACTCTGTTCTCCATTCTACTTACCTTGCAATAACTGCTTGGCCACATGCAAAATATACACATGGGGGCTAGGAAGACTGTCCAAAGAATCTGAGACTCACCTAATTGGATGAACTGAGGTTCACTCTTCACCCCAGGACCAGCCCCAGTGCTAGCCGCCACCTCAACACTGTATCGGATCCCTGGAACCAATGAGGGAATGACCACAGAGAAGGTAGAACCATCTACTGTCTTGTTTATATGATACTTCGTTTCATTGCCCAGACACCAAACCTGTAAGAAGAACACAATGAAAGTAAAGCTGATAACATAAACAAGAGAATGCAAAGATCAGCATGTCACAGATGAGTTTCAGACTTACACAGAGTCCAGAGCTGTTAAGAACATATCACTGCAGTAGCTCCAAGACCCCTTTAGGTTTTTATAGGTACTTTTGACAGATATTATAAAGGTTTAGGATTTTGTCATTTAAGGTTTGGAGAGATGGCTTAGCAGTTAAGAGTGCTTGCTGCATGGCAGTGAGTATTGTGAATACTGGCGTTTGGATGCTAGCACCCACATAACTTGCCATTAAACACCTGTAACTCCAGCTGTGAGAGCTCCAGTGCCCTTTTCTGGCCTTGGTGTGCACATGCACACACATGTGATCATACATCTAGGTGGACACACACATAAATACACAAAATTACTTAATTAGACCTGTCAACTTTTGCTAAATGATGTTTGTTCCTTAGAACCCAGCACAAGGTCCTCCTATTTGTTTTAACCTCAGGAAATTATCAGGAAAAAAATGAACAATGATCCTGCCAAAAAAAAAAAAAATAGTGCATCTACTGTTCTTTGACTATTACATTGTAAGAGTGACTCCACATGACTAGACAGCACCAAGGTGAGTGCATCTCCAAGCCTGACACTCAAGGACAGAATTAACTAGTATTATCACTATCACATTACATTTACATCAAACTCAGGAAGCAGTTGCACTAAAGGGCAGAAGAGCTCTTGAATAATCTAAAGTGCTTCATGTGAATACAGCTGGTATTGGAAATAAAACAATACTGAAGTTAGGGCCACCCTTGGATTTATCCAGAATATGGGGTCCTGAACTGTGGTCAATGAACAAAATTAATCTGATCTTACATTAAATTGAAATATCAATTAATGTCTCACAATACATGAAATCAGAAAGGACAATAATATGTACTTGGCATGAAAAACTTTGTGACAAGAAAGTAATTGTGAACTTATGACTTTTGATAGTAACATGCAATAACAAACCATTAATTCCAGAAAATTGAAACTACAACATGATCCTTTAAATTTTGTTAAAAGATTCATCATAGAATGATATTTAATAATTTATTTATATTTTTAACTCTATGTGTATGAGTCTTTTGCCTGCAGGTATGTAAGTGCACTATGTGTACGCAATGCTCCTGGAGGTGAGAAGAGGGCATCAGATCCCCTGAAATTAGAGTTCCTGAGGGTTGTGAGCTGCCATTATGTGTTGGGAACTGTATAAGAGCAGCCAATGCTCTTAACCAAAGACCCATCTCTCCAGCATTACAGACTGATAGTTCTGAAGAACTGGGATATGGGGCATGAATATATTTTTGTTCAGTTTCCATAGACAATGATACACAGAATATTGAGGAACATTCTGGGTTCTTGTGATGCCCCAATCAGTAGGCAGGATTAGCTTTGATGGGCTAGTATCTAGACTATAACAGGAAACCAGGCTTATAGGAATCTAAAGTATCCTTCATTAATTGGTCAATAACCTTTAACTTTTTTTTTTCAAAGTTCTCATTATTTTATTATAGTTTCAATACATAATGCCTGCAAATGCTGAGACACTCTACCAGAACCTGACCATTGAAAATAGACTCCTTTGTGAATTCTTTTCCCATCAATTACATTACTCAGCTGAACTGAAGCCACAAACTGATTTTGTAGCAGTCAATCAGGTTCTGAAAGGCATTTTATTATTTTAAATTGACCATGAAGTTAAGTGAAATCTACCCTTTCACATTTCTTGAAGAAAGAAATGAGTTTTGACTCTTAGGAGGAAAATACCTACGTTACACAATTTTACTTGGGAGCTGAGATTTCACTACACATTAGGCTCCTTAAAAAACTCTTCTACAACAGTCTGTTTCTCTGAACTAAAACATGGCATCCTGACATTCCCCAAAGTTGAGATAACCTTGAAACTCATGAGAAAGTATTTAAAATTGTGAACATATTTTTTTTTAACTTTGAACGATGTAGTTTCTATTGAAAATCTCATTTAAAATGCCTTAGAACACCTACTGTGTATTTAAGGCAGCCTTTTAAATACATGCTGGGTACATGTGTGTATGCACATATGTATGTATGCACTTACATGAACATGTGTGTATGTGCATGTGGAGGCCAACAATGACACTAGTGTCTTTTCCAGTCATTCTCTGCCTTATTTTTTTTAAGACAGAGTCTCTCATTCAACTTCGAGCTTACCAACTGGACTAGATTGACTGGTCTGGAAGCCCCAGGGCTCTTTCAGTGCTGAGATTATAGGCATATGTCACTACTCCTATATTTTTTCCCATGGGAAGACAGAATTCAGGGTCTCATATTCATGCAGTAAGCATTTTAATGATTGAGCTAACATCTCAATCCCATTAAATACTTAAAAATATAGACCTATTAATGTACATAAATTTGTGATTTTCTTGTTTCAAAAACTCATTTTTAAATGATACACCTAAAATTAAGCTTTGTAGTCTTAGTTATGCACACATTAACTTGTTTTGTTTGGAGACAGGAGCTCGCGTAGTCCTTGGACTTTGGATCCTCTGGGCTCCACCTCACAAGCTCTGGGATTACAGGCGTATGCCTCCAGGCTCAGCTTTCCAGATTAATTGATACTAAAAAAAAAATGGTCTAGGAAAGTGAGATAGCTCTATGACTAAAGGTGCTTGCCACCAAGCAAGATGATCTGGGTTCAGTCCCAGAACCCACTAGGTGAACGGCAAGAATTGGTTCCCAGAGATTGTCCTCTGACCTTTATTCCTTTGCCATGGGATGCCACACACAGTGTAAGTAAATAAAATGCAATAAATTTGGGTTTATTATTTGAGTGTTACTGAAATGTACTCATCAGTTTGCTTAGGGAGTTACCAAAATGCACATGAGGACGCCCAGGTCAGACCACATGGGTGCTTCTGCATTTAGCCTGCAGTTCAAAATGGCTGACCAACAATGGAGAAGACAGGTGTGGTGTTTCCTCACAGGCTCATATCTGCAGATGCATACCCCATGTGTCCACGTTCTAACTTTAGAGATGGATGTCCATCTGGAAGTCTGAATATATGCCATGTGCTATTCCATAACTAGAAAATGACTCAATCCTCAGAGAAATACTAATTACTGGGTACAGAAGTGCACATTTTACAGGTAAAATTCTTCGAGTAGTATGTTCCCTGAAATAATGAAAAAAGTACCCCTACCTATTTTCTGCTCAGCTATTCCTGATGCATCCCACCAGCTATTCACTTACTAGTATGCCATAATACAGATTCATTAATGGGCTAAGCTCAAACTCTTTTGAGTAAATATGATGTTCCTAACTTGTATTTTTATGAAAATATTGGCTTAGACTGATCCCAGCAAAAGCTATCTATATTAGTTGACAGAGCCATTACTTCACAAGTTAAAGTAATTGCTTAGAATTGTCAGCCAACAGGACTTAACATGTATGACAGAATCCATGAGCTCTGGCTGGGGGCGGAGGGACATGAGGGGTGGGCATGGATGGGGGAAAGAGTCTAAATTTGATTAATAAATGTTGTATGCAGTGCGCTCAATAAAAATTACCTTCAAAAAAGAATTGTCAGTCAATCATTTGACAATACATTAAATATCTCAAAATTTTCTTGATATAGGGAAATTTGTAGTTAACTTTACTCCGAGACTAAAAGTTTACAGGCAAAATAAAATTTTATAAACACAAAACAATTTTCTCAACTTAATAGTAAAGTACAAATACTTCACAGATGTCAAAAAGCGAGCAAACCAATTTTTTTTGATGGAATGTGGCTATGTATATAACAAATTCTCTACAGTAGCCCAATTGTGGATCATATATTTAAACCATATGTGTTGTGGAGTGAAATAGTGAGAAGATATATCATTAGCACTTAAATATGCTATTTCTGTGGAACAATATTTGTATCTTCACTGATCATTTAAAAATCTCTATTTTTTTTCAAATAGCTAAGACAATTACTCTGAAATCACTATGCTCTATATTTAAAAAATAATGTGAAATGTTGGCAGTTAGGCCAGCAGATGGCGACAAAGATCTATAGACATTTTATCCAGACCTCACTTGAGAAGTGAGGGCTACCCATCAGTGGGTATATTACCTTATATTCTTGGACCATTCCATTTTGAGTATCTTCAGGAGGTGGTTGCCAAGTTACAAGAATTGCAGTTCCATTTCCATCATTCTTTGATACTGTTACACTTTGGGGAGGGGCACTTGGTGCTAATAAATTATTTTAAAAGATTATTAGAATGTATTATAGAGCACTGAACACAATATTTAAAAACATAAAGCATACAGATATTGTGTATTTTAAATATGTATATAATACAACTCTGAATGGTGCCAACCTACATGTTTTCCCTAAGCCGTGCTAAATTATGGCTGCTGTGAATCTTTCTTAACCAGTTACAATTACAGCCCAAATCATCCAAGGATGAGGCAAGTAACAGTGCTGGCTGGGCAAGCCTGCGTGACCACCAGAGTTCAATTCCTGGATTCCAAAGTGGAAAGAGAGACTCGATCCTCTCCGCCCCCTCCCGTCTCCTCTCCGCCCCCTCCCTGTGGCACTGCATGCACCTGCATCCACATCAAACACACGTTTTTGAACATTTAAAACTCCCAGGACAATATCTATTCCTTCCTTCTAGCTGTAACATTAATCTCACATTTCCCCCTTTTAAAAGTCCAAAAGTATGTTAATATTTTATGATATTAATTATAGCCAATCATCTTTTACATTAACTTACAATTAGAATTCCTGTTTTTTTTGTCTTAATAACAATATAAGACTTTTAATATTTATGTGAATATTGGTTTTCAATTTCCAGTTAGAGGGTGGAAATACTGGTTTGCCAAGAACTATGGGGCTTCCTAAGACATGAGGCATCAAGAGAAAAATGTGAACCCTGGAAATTCCAGGCAAACCCAGGTATTACTCACCTTATTTATAAAGCATTAACATAACATTAAGAACATAAAAAGGCAAGAAGATCAAGAGCAATTCCTTCACTAAATCAGAATTTGGGCAACTATTATCATCTGCACATTTTTATGCAGATTATTGATGCAAGTCAATTATTAAAGCATGTTTAAGTTAGTTGTAATTAAACTAATTCTCACAGCAAAATATTTTTAAAACAAAAGATTAATAATACCATGATTAGCTTTTTAACAACTTTCACGTATTAAATACAATCCCAGCAAACATGCTGCTTGCATAGAAACCCTACTTTACCATACTTACCTTCTTCTAAAGTTTTGGCAAACTTGATTTCACTATCTGCTCCTTGAAATTCATTAAAAAATGGGCGAGCCTTAATTTCATAGTTGACTCCCTTCCTGAGATCAGGAATCACCACACTATTTTTGGTCGGGGTCCTCACTTCAAAAACTAACCACTCTGAATCACCATGGCTGGCTCCAGATGGCCGGTAGAGAATTTTATATCCTTGAATGTACTGAGACTGTTGGTCCACCTTTTACAATGATGAATAGAAATATAAGTTATTTACATCTTATTGCTTCACTGAATATTAATAAAAACTAACTCTAACAAAATTCAACAACAGAACCTTGCTGGGCTCCACCATTTGGATTTCTAATTTATAAATGTAAGGTGCTATTAATTTCTATAATATTGTTTTCTATGGTTCATGCATAAACATGAGACATAAACAGGAGATGTATCACATAAGAGACAGGTGATGTAGTGTTGTTTTTAAAACCTACTTAACATGAAGTTGGGGGAGACGGAAGGTGAGTGGATATGGGGAGAGTTTGGGGGAGGACTAGGCAAGTAAATATGGTCAAATGCATTGTATGCATGCATGAAATTCTCAAAAGACTAAATAAAAATTGTACATTAAAAAACTTTGTAATACTACTTGTAAGTATCTCTGACTTTAGAAAATTCATGTGGCAATCAGCATATCACGTCAGATATTCATAGCTAATATTTTATGCTTCCTTTCTCTGACACTGGCAGAGTTCATTATTTTATCAATGTTACTTGTATTTAGATAACTGTATATCTATCTGTCTAATACAGGAAACTATTCTTTGTTTAAAAGTGGATCATGGATACCATAGTAAATAATGCTTGCACCAAAAAGGTGAGTGGAACTGAGCAACAGATAGGTAAATTACCTATATACAATAACCTAACAGGGGTCATGTGCTTATTAAAAAGAGAGCAGCAACTCACCGTCCAGTGCACTTCGATTGAAGAGGAAGAAAGAATAGTGGGGTTGTGGAGATGCAAGACAACATTCCCCAGTTCTCTCTGGACCTGCTTGTGATCCACCCCCTGACTGGTTGGTGGGACATCTGCAACAATTCAAGAAGACTGCGTCAGGCCACATGCAATGCTACTGCACTGAGTGAAAGCAATTCTCAGAAAAGAACAAGCACTACGACTGTGAAGCCAACCTGTGATTTAGAGTAAAATAAGAACAACTTACCCAGTGTGTGTGTGTGTGTGTGTGTGTGTGTGTGTGTGTGTGTGTATCTGTAGATGGCAGAGGAGGACAGGAGGATAGGGTCTCCTGAGGAGCCTGGCAGCCGGCAAACTCCAGCACACTATGGTTGTAGGCATATATTTGGTCATGCGTGAGTTTTTGATGTGAGTGCTGGGATTTGAAATTAGGTCTTCACATTTGCAGATGAATTTAATGTTTTTATAAATTTAGGAAGAATGGAACAGGAAGCAAAGGAAAGAGAATGGCCGCTGGGTCAGGTTGGGGGCAGGGCAGGACCTGGGGAAGAGCCAGAGCAAACAAGGAACCCCAACGAGCAGGAACAGGAGCACAAATAGCAGTGGCAAAACAAAAAAAAAAAAAAACACTGATTTTTAAGAGCTCCTCCAACCACGTAGGGCTTGTTTTACTGCTGAGCACAAGACTCTCTGTATCTGACACAACCTTCTGCAGTGATCCTTCCTATACAAGAAAGGAAAGAACCAGAGGATGGACAGTGAGCATGGAACACAGGGTGTGAGAGCACACACAGAATGAAGCCAGGCACTTTACGTCTTCTATGATGAACCTGGATATCCCAAATAAGTTAGATGACAAGTAAATGCTGGAGTAAGGGATGCAGAAGCTGCCATTAAGATCCAATAAAATAAACCTGATTAGCACCATGAGAGAGGAAAGAGCACTTACCATCAATTTAACTGAGGACTGTTTATCTTACTATATTATATTAAGGAATATTTAATCTTCTGTTTTCAATGTCAATAATACTAAAACTCTAGAAAGGAGATCAAGGACACAGTAAGAAACCACCACTATGGTGTCGTTCTTTGTTTTTATTTTTATGATATATATTTGTGACAGATTAGTCAGAATCAAATTAGACCCGTGTCTCCCCATCCCTATCCCCCCACCCACCAGAGCTCATGCATTCTGCCAAACATGCTTTTCATCTCTTTCTCAGTCTTTCTCCAATATTCATCCATGTGGAAGGGACTGTTTTGAGCACGAAGTTCACTGTTCAGTCACTTCTTTGGATGCAGTCCTTTTCTGTTTTTGTTGTTGTTGTTGTTTCCATATGCATCACTCCAACTGCTTTGGACAAAAGCTCAATGGGGCCGTGCACAAGAAATAAAACTAGGTAATTGGCCTAGCATCCACAGATGAGGGATACACTTCACTCAGCATGATGTCTTCTGGCTCCAGCCATTTTCCTTTCTTTTTTTTTTCTGCAAGCCTCATATGTCATCTTTCTTTATGCTGCCATAGAATCCATTGTGTAGATGTAACACATTTTCTATCCATCATCAGAGTCAGATGAGGGGCATTTGGTTGGTTCCAGGTCCTTGCTATTGTGAAGAGAGTGAAATAAACATGGTGTGCAATATCTCTGTGATGGGTGAGTCTTGAGGGTACATGATAGGAGTGGTATGGCTGGGTTCGGGTGGCAAGTTCATTTCACGTCTTCCACAGGGTTCTCCACACTGCTTTCCATAGTGGTCCACAAGTTTACATTCCCCACAAGCATGGATGAGATTCCCTCTTCCCACAACCTCTCCAGCACTTGGTAACATTTGTTTTCTCTGATCCTAGCCGTCTTATTGGAGTAAGATAAATCTTAAGTGGTTTTTGATTTGCATTTCCTTAATGTTAGTGATGTTGAACGCTTCTTAAGTTGTTTCTCAACCATCTCTAATTCCTCACTTGTGAAGTCTCTGTCTCAGCTCTTTGCTCCATCTATTTCGAGTGGGTCATTGTTTCTTTCTTCTTTGTTTTGAGTAGTTTATATTTCTGGAATCAATGCTTTGTCAGATGTATCTGCAGTGAGTTTCCTCCCACTCTGTGGGATTTCTCTTCACTTCCTTGATGTTTCTTCTGATGTACAGAGCTGCGTTTAATGAGGGCCCATTTGTCATTTGTCGATCCTTAAATTCTTGCACAGCTGTTGTTTGATTTAGGAAGTCTTTTCCTATGCCTATGTCTTGTAGTCTGCTGCCAACTTTTTCTTCTATCGCCTTCAGAGTTTGGGGTTTCACGTGAGTCTTTATCCACTGGAGTTGACTTTTGTACAGGGCGAGAGGCTAGGGGTTTAATTTATTCTTGTACAAGTGGTGATCCAGTTTTGCCAACACCACTGCTGAAGATGCTGTCTTTCTCCATTGTGTCTTCTTGGCCCCCTGTCAAATATGAGATGGCTGAAATTGTATGGGCTCAAAGTTTGGATTCAGTTTTGTTCCATTGGTCAACAGAGTCTGTTTCTGTGCTAGAGCCCTGTAGTTAGCTTGAAGTCTGGTTAGAGTCCCCCCTGTGTTGCTCTTTGTTATCAGGAGTTGTTTTGCTATGTCAGGGTCTTTGTTTTTCCAAATGAATTTAAGACTTTTTTTCCCAAGGCTGTAAAGAAACTCTTGGGGATTTTAATGGGATTGCATTAAATCTGTACAAGAGTTTGGGTAGAATGGACATATTTTACAGTGTTAATTTTCCCAATCATGAGCATGGGAGGTTTTTCATCTTCTGATGTCTCTTTCAATTTCTTTCTTTAAGGGTTTAAAATTTTGTTGTAGAGTCTTTGGTGTCTTTGGTTAGGTTTGTTCCCAGGTATTATATTTTTGAGGCTTTGTGCGTGGAAGGTCTCTTGAATTCCTTCTCCAGTTGCTTATTGTTGGTGTAAAGAAAGGCCACTGATTTTTTTAGGTTAATTTTGTATCCTGCCACTTTGCTGAAGCTGTTAATCATTTCTAGGAGTTTTCTGGTGGAGTTTTTAGCATCCCTTAAGTAAATAATCATATCATCAGCAAATAGGGATAGCTTGACTTCCTCTTTTCCAATTAGTACTCCTTTAATTTCCTTTTCTTGCCTTATTACTCTAGCAAGTGTTTCAAGCACTATATTGAAGAGGAGTGGTGACAGGGGCAGCCTTGCTGAGTTGCTACCTTTAAAGGGAATGTTTCTGTTGTTTCCCCATTTAGGATGATATTGGCTGTGGGTTTCCTGTATATGGCTTTGATTACATTGAGCAATGAACCCTCCAATCCAATTCCTTCTAGGACTTTAAGCATGAAGGGATGCTGGATTTTTGTCAAAGGCTTTTTCAGTGTCAATTGAGATGATGGTGTGGTTTTTGTTTTTCATTACATTTATGTGCATGATGATGTTTATTGATTTTCATCTGTTAAACCATCCTCGCATCTCTCGTATGAATCTAACTTGGTCATGATGGATGAGCTTCTTGATGTGTGTCCGTATGCCTGTATGCGATGGTGTCTGTCTTTTATGTTGAATTATTTTGGGGGGTGAAAAGGAACCATTTTGTTAAATTTATTAAAATCTGTACTCAACAAAAATTGCTTTTGAAAAAGAGGCTTTCTAAGTACAGATGTCCTGCTTAGTTTAGAGTAGTAAAAGGAGATGCAGAGTAAAGAATGGAAGATAGCAGAAAATTCACATTCTCTCTCACATAGAGAACTATCTATAGAATATTTTATTTTGGCACATATACTTTATATTTTTTACCATATAATAAAAATAAAAAATGAAAATTTTATTCTCTTAAATGATTAATTGCCATTGCTGTTGAATAGAAAGCAAGAGCATGGATACTTAAATGAGGCTGTGAGTGTCTCTGATGCAGTCCAGGGATCCAAGATAAATGGAAGAAACGACAGGCCACATGCTATTAAGAAAGCCTCATGCTGTTTGATTGTATCACTCATAAAGTAAGTTTATACATAAGCAGCATGAGAACCACAGCTAAGATAATCCTTGCACCCCATACTTTTCACACTTTTCTCATATTGTTGTGCTGACCTTCAGGGTGCCTATGACCACAGCCTGAAGAGAGGGGCACTCCATTGTCATTGGGCATGTCAGGCACCTTTTTCTTCTCTGCTCCCCACTATTGCCATGTTTTAAGTATCATTTATCTCTAGAGTGGGAGGGAAGTAGTTGGATTAGGAAAAATAAAAACAAATCCTTAAACAAACCTGGATCTGGATGTACCTTGCCTTGCTAACCAAAATCATATGACTTTGGGGGAAGATGTCTTCCTTCCATCACTTCAACCCAAGGCCTGATGATGCATACTAGTCAAGAGCTCTTCTGTTGAGCCACACTCCCAGCTGCAGTCCCCTTGTACACCACTTAGTGACTGATAAAAATCCTGCTTTGTCTGAAACTGCAGTGAGGAACTCATTGCAGTCAGGCATGAAAAGCACTTTATAGCTGGGCAATATGGGGGTCAATCTTAATGGATTCACAGATCCTAACTAGGACATATTATGCTTACTTTCCTTCATATATTAAGCGACCATCATCAAAGAATGATCAACATTTAAAGAAACTTCTTCAAATACAAAATAACCATTTTATAAACATTAGTACACCAATTTGTCTCTCAATCTCTAATTTCTTTGGTTTAAAATAAACCTGCCAGTCAATCCCTTCAGTAAAGTCATAAAGATTGTTCTACCAAATGGTATCATTTTGCAATAGGAGGCTCTATTATTATTGTAGAAAATTACACATCAGAAAGAAAACTCAAAAGTGATGTATAATAATGTAATTTTGAGAAGCTTGTGAATTGGTCCTTTAAATGTGTTATAACTGATCTTTGTCAACATTCAAAGATAGACCCAGAATAAACATTAAATACTGCTCAACGCCAATTCCATTTCCAGAACTGGAATTCCCTGCACACAGTTACTGTGCTCAGGCCACATTCACAATGTATAATAACTAACATACCCCTTTTAAGAAATTTGCATATATGTGTAGTACGTCAGTGCATGTGCAGTTATGGGTGTGTGTTTATGTGTGTTAGTGCACATGTGTTTTCAGGGGTGCATGCATTTTTGTGTATATGTGTAGAGGCCAGAGGTCAACTTTAGGAGTTGCTCCTGAGAAGTCATCCATTTTATTTTTGAGTCAGGGTCTCTTATTGGGATCTGGGGCTCACCAATTTTTCTAGGCCGGCCAATCAGCAAGCCCGGAAATCAGTCTCTTCCTCCCCAGTGTTGGGACTGGAAGCATGCAACAGCATGTCTGGTTTTATACATGGGTTCTAAGTATTGAATTTGTGTCTTCCTGTTCAATCTGCAAGCACTTTGCCAGGTGAACTACAGTCAGCAACTGATATTCATTACATATGTCGTATACATTCTGTAATATTCTGTGTACATGTTCATTTCCTTTAAAAATTTGGAGAGATGGCTCAGTTGTTAAGAGGACACAGATTCAGTCCCTACATGGTGGCTAACAACTGTTTGTAACTCCAATTCCAGGGGAACAGACACCCTCTCTGACCTCCTGGGCACTGCATGACATGGGTGGACTTACATACATACAAGAAGTACACTCATACACATAAAACAAAAATAATAAATAATTTTTTTTAAATTTCAAGCTCAAGAGCTCCATCTGACAGAATAGTTAGTATCCACAGTGGATTTACATATGTATAGAAACCACCTAAACCCCTATGGGACAGCCAGTCAGCTTTTCTGCCTTGGATTATCAGACCTTGTCTTTGGTGACAAGGTATCAACATGAACTATGACATGGGTCTAGTAACTCTTGCAGAGTGAGCTTGTGCCCTGCGTCTTTGCACATTAAGCTTTGACCCCAGCTCACTCATGGGGATCTCCTCTTGGTGAAGATGCTCTGTAGCCCTATTTCTTAAGTAGTTTATAGAAATTATGGTGGCTTACTTGTGAATTAATTTATAACACATTTTCCTGAATTCTCTATACTCTTGTCTTTCCCCCTTCTGGCCTGTTCACACTGCACCCTCTCAAGAGATTCGTTTTTTCAGGTTCAGCCACAGTCTATGCTATGGCCATGAACATGATCTAAGCTTTACTGTATCTCAAATGCAGGGCAAAATCTAACAATGAAATGTGCCTTTGGCTACTTCTAATAATTCTCTGTTACCTGGAATAAGAAAAGCCAGTTTCCTAAAAGGGTCAAGGAAAGGATCTCATGCTCTTCCAACTTGTTTTCTGTTTGGGGCTTGATTCTTGAATTTCTTTTATCAGAATGTTTTGCGGTCTTTCATTCAGCTTTTCCAACTATACTCGTTGATCTCTTCTTGGAAGACTAAAAAGTCAGGGCTAGACTCAATAGGACACCTGTATCAAACCCCCACTTCTTAAGGCTCAGGGGTCAGTGTGCATTGGGAAAGAAGTGGTGGAAAAATTCTAAGAGCCAGAGGGGCTGGGTGACTACAAGGAAACAGTTTTCCAGACAGGTGGTCAGTTACCCGGATGAACTCACAGCAATGGTGACAGTGAGCACAAGTCCCACACAAGCTCAAGCCAGATAAAATTCCAGCATAAGTGTGGGGAAATGGGTAAGAAACCCTGGAACTACTGGCAATGGATGGCTGTTGAGAAGGGGAAATACAATCTCTTTTAAGGATGGAAATCTTAGTAGGTTGACCAGGCTCCAGTGGATGAACCCATACCGAAGGGCATTTAAGGACACAAATCTGACTCTGTATGCCTTTATATATAGTAGAGTACAGAAGTTTGGTGGTGGGTTGAAAGGGGGGTATATAGATGTAGAAGGGGTTGCAAATATGATGAAAAAATATGAAATTTACAAAAAACAAAAAATAATACAAAATTTAAAAAAGTATTGATAGCTTTATAGAATAATTTCAGTATAATCCCTGAGTTATTGAAATATCACAATAGTGTATAGTTTACATTGTAAACCAATTGTAAAATTTACATTAAATTCTTATAGAACCTTCAAAAAATTACATTGAAACATACATGTAATTTAGAATGTAAAGTTATATTTCTTTTTACCTGCATGCAACCTTACTGTTAAAATGTGAAGCCCGAGGCTGGAGAGATGGCCTAGCTGTTAAGAGCGTCGACTGCTCTTGCAGAGGACCCGGGTACGATCCCCAGCACCCACATGGCGGCCGAGAACCATCTGAAACTCCAATTCCAGGAGAACTCCAGTTCCAGGGGAGTCCGACACCCTCTTCTGACCTCCGCGGCATTGCACGACACGGGTGCACAAACTTGCATGCGGACAGTACATTCATACACATACAGAAATAAATAAAATTAATTAAAAAAAAAGAATACAACAGTTCAAACACTAAAAAAAAATGTGAATTCCTAAACATGCTTTGGGATTAACCTATAGCTTATTTTCAGATTTTGTAATTCTGATTTATGTGTGGAGTATATATATGCATATTTTGGAGTAATATAAAATTAAAGGGAACAAAAAAAGAGAGAAAAACCTGTTCAAAGAACTGACCAAAACAGTAAACTTCTGCATCCGATGGAAAAAAAAAGATTGAGAGAAAGATGCAAGACAGGACTTAACATGCATGGCAGAATCCATGGGCTCTGGCAGGGGGGTAGGGCATGAGGAAGGGCATGGATGGGGGAATGAGTCTAAATTTTATTAAGAAATGTTGTATAAAATGTGCTCAATAAAAATTAACTTTAATTAAAAATTTTTAAGAAATCATAGTTCAGCAGTAAGAGACCAACATGTGTGAATATAAGACCCTAGGTTCGATTTGTAATAGTAACACCCTTCCAAAACAAAACAGAAAAGTCTTAAGAGCACATGTGAAAATATAGTACTCTTAGCAAATACATTGCTTCATTTATTATCTGAGCAGTTCAGAGTAAAGAAGGCAAGAAACCATACCCAGACATAATTCTGCTAACGTCACCATGATGACTTTGGTTCTTTTGGCAAATACATCACTCAGTGAGTTAAGTCAGGTCTTGTCATTGATTTCAAACACAAAGTCTGCTTACCTCCCATAACCCTGACATACACACACTGCCCCTAAGAGTACTCTTCCCATCCTATCCTTTTTTGTCTTTTTGAGATCATTCTTGCTTTTCATAGCTAACTTTTCTCAAAGAACAATTTTAGTACCAGATTTTTAAATTTGCCCTATTAATTTTAATCTTGTTAGTGCTGGCTCATCATTTCAGCTTGTCAAGATAGATTTAACTGATTCTCTCATTTGGTTCACTAGCTACCTTCATAGTTCTATGACAGCTGAACATTTTATAAACCTCTCAGACACTGATAGAAAAATAATTTTTCTATGACATGAAGTAGAAAAAGTTAACATCTGGCATACTCATACATTATTACTGATCAGATAGCAATCACATCTGGAGAAGTTGGTTTATTTTATAGCCAAGGAGACCTGAGGCCTAGAATTGATTGATTTGCTTAGGGCCACACAACTAGGAGGCTGAAGACATGAAATAAAAATATCTTTCATTTCAAAATGAAATGCTTATTTCCCTACACATTTAGTCTCATAGTTGACAAAGACTTTTATTTAAGTTGTTCCACTAGCTAGGCACAACCTAGGTTGTTTAAGTAAAAAAAAAAAGAAAGAAAAAAAAAAGAAAATTTATGTTCATATAAATGTTAACCATCTCTTCATTTACAAATGAGTTTATATAGCACAAATCACTCAGAAGAGTATGTCAGAATAGCATGAAGTTTGTTGTCAACACTTCCAGTTTGAGTCCACTGGACAGAGACTCCTCTACTGTGGACAAAAGTTTAAATTCATTTTGCAGCTGCCTGAGTTTCTACATTCTTTGCAAATGCATATCTAATATTGAAAATCTCCTAATGCCTCAAGGCAGGCCCAAGTATATGAGGCTCCTGAAGAGGTGACTCATAATGGCAAATACAGGCATCGGGGTGTGCTAAATTCATACCCAAAAGACAGACATGGGCATGTTCTACAAGACAGCTTACTGTCTCTGTGAGTTCCAAACCAAAATGTCCTTTTGAAAAGACTGTTTAGATATGCCCTAGGCATAGACAAAACAAGCAACATGTTGGCATCTGCCCTGCCGCAACGGGAGGAAAGCACTTGCATCTTACACTCGCCTTGTGCATAACTAGCTTCTCTCGTTACAACTAATTTACACTTTTTCCTTTGGAATTATTAACTTAAGGTTGTCTCTTCTGCATGTAGGAAAATGATTTTATATTTCTAAATCACTACCCTCTAGAACTGCCTTCCTTTGTTAATGTAAAAATGAGCATATTTTATTTTATTCTAATTGAAACATTTATTTTTTAGGAGTTCACATTTTTCCCTTTAATTTTATATTACTCTGAAATATGAATACATACCATCCACCCATATACCACAATTACAAAGTCTGAAAATAAGTGGTCAGTTAATTCTAGAGCCTGTTAAGGGATTCACATTATAACAGCACAGTCACCTTCAGATAAAAAGAAATATAACATTAACTTTGCTCAGCTTGGCTTTCAACTAGGGATTTAGTGCTAGCATCCACAAATGAGGAATGCCATAAAATGAACATATTTTAATTACAATGTCATTAAGTTTAAGGAAAAGGTAAGGACTGATTTCAATTCATAGCTATTTTTTATCAGATTATAAACTTTATGTCTATGAGATTGCTAAAACAGAATAAGCAAGAAAGTGGAGAAGAAATAGAATCTTTCAAAATATGAAACTTTATATTTTCAAATATATCAAATACTTCATATTTGAAAATAAGAAAGTTTATTTTATTTTTTTTTAATTTTTTTTTATTATTTATTTTCATATGTGTATGAATGTATTGTCTGCATGCAGGTCTGTGCACCCGTGTCGTGCAATGCCGCGGAGGTCAGAAGAGGGTCTCGGACTCCCCTGGAACTGGAGTTCTCCTGGAGTTGGAGTTACAGACGGTTCTTAGCCGCCATGTGGGTGCTGGGGATTGAACCCGGGTCCTCTGCAAGAGCGTCGGTGCTCTTAACCGCTAGGCTATCTCTCCAGCCCCGAAAATAAGAAAGTTTAATTCAAAGCAGTTGAAAATCAATATACTGAAAAGTGAATAATACCTTTGGATTTATATATTTTAGAATTGACTTTAAACATTTCCTTTTTAAACCTATCATTCTCACCCAGTTTTCACCAAAATATAGTTGTTTCCCATTTAAAAGTTTCACTTCATGTCTCACATACTGAGGATAAGAAACAGGAAAACAACATATAGACCTAACATATTTCTTACATGCCTTGCAGGAATTTGACAAGGAAGAGAAGTGAAAAGTTTCCAATGGTATCCTGGATCTACATGATTTTGACAGGGCAGTTATTAGACTGGGAATTCTAAAAATTCATCGAGAAGGTTATAGGTATTGAATTTAACCACTATTAAATTTATTCAATTTTGAATACAATGACAATATTATTAAGGTATTAGACTAAAGTATAACTACATTTAAAATTCAAACAATTGAAAAGAATATACACATATCCACGTGGTATTTTTGCCCTAGTAGATTTGTGATCTTATGAGAAGCAAATGTTTCCTGTGTTAGCAATCTCCATATTTTCAGTTCAGCAAATATAAAGTTTGTAGACATTTTATTTGTAGACATTTATTTGCACTAAAAAATGAACAAATTGTAAATGTGCAATCCTAGCATGTAACACATACAGAGTGCCAGAGTAATTATAACATCTAAGGATAAGTAGGTGTCATAAGCTTAAGTAAATCAATATTTACCTTGAGTTTTCACTGGATCTGAGATTTGGCTTGGATCACTAATTCCATAGGCATTAGCTGCCCTCACCAGGAAAAGGTAAATTGCGTTAGGTTTGAGACCTTTAATGGCAAATGTTTCTGTTTTCACATTCTCGGCCACAGTCTGCCAGCTGCTACCAGATGCATGGCTAAGGATGGATGCACAAGTTAGAGCATGAGCATTTGATGTTTAATACAAGGGAGAAAAGAAGCAAGCGAACACATGGAAACAAGGAACATCGTCTACCTGAAGGCTTCTATAATGTAAGATGTGGGCGTTGCTCCTGAGTTCAAGTTTGGTTGCCATGATAAAGTTACTGTGTTTTTGCTGACATCTGTAACTTCAGGCTTTGAGGGGGCACTAGGGATTAAATTAGGGTCTGTGGGTCTTGGAGGTTGAACTGGAACTCCAAATTCTAAAAGGTGGGGAGGAAGGAAAACAAAAATTTAAACACATACAAATGGACTTTATCAGAATGCTTTGTTTTAAGACAAAATATGAAAATACCTTGGACTTCAATGTATGCACTCCAAGTCGCCTCACCACTGGGGGTAGATGCAGTGCAGGTGTAGCGACCAGTGTCACCCAGCTGTGAAAGCAGATGGAAAGTAAATATTTGGAACAATCAAGAGCTTGCTGGGCTGGAAAAGCAATTACAGGTTTGTATATGGTCTATGAATATGGATAAGTACATTAAAATCTGCTAACCAGAAATGTTCTCTTAATTGAATATATTTTTATTGAAATGTGAAGGAAAATATTGCATGAAGACAGAAATAAAGAGCTTTTATATGGTTTTTAATTGTATTAATGAATCAGGATTAGCATCAAGGTTAGAGACAAAAGTAATCACTATGGTACATATTTTTTCAAAGCATTCACTCTTTTTTCTTCTCATTTTTAAAACATAAACTCAAGGCATTCTCAGAAGTCCTAAACCAAACCTTGCTGGAAAGAACATTCTCCCTTCGGAAGACTGAATGCCAAAAATACAAACGTTGGCTGCACATTCAACTTAAAAATCATTAGCAGCATCATAGAGCCATATACCTCCACTGAATCTAACAATCCTTATCTGCAGGTTGTATTGTCATGTGGCTCTCACTGGTGATAACAAAGTTACAATAATTGCCACAAAGAAGTACAACATATTAATATCTGTAGCAAACAAATCCAACTGTGATGTCAATCCAAAAATCCAAAGAAGCCACCCACTATACAGTGAAACAATTGAAATTATTGTTTATTGCTGCAGATTACTATTGTTTCATGTGCCAAAGCTTGTCTGATCTTGACCTGAAAAGAAAAATCAAAACCAAAACAATATAAAACAGTCTTGAAAGCACAGGTATGCTGCCATGTGATGCTCTGGATTGGTAAATCCCTACATTGTTTCCAGAAATCCGTGGGCTGTTCATCACTGAGCTTTCTGATTTGAAATGCACACTGAGATAGAGCATGGGTTTATAGGTTTTGTTTGCATGTATAATATTCTGCATTTGCAAAATATTGAACCAAACATAGTGGGAAAATTGTTCAATTATATTGTCCATAAAATGGTACTAGAAAATATCTTCCCAAATGCTGTACAACATGCCTGAATCATACCGCTCTGAGAGGACATTATGCCCCCAAATTCCCAATCACTTTCCTCAGTAGATCTTCTAGATATATAGACCAACTTGCCTATGGCAAGTATGAGTCAAATCACCTCAAACATACACAATGGCATGCCTGAAAAAATAATGCATCACATTAAAATGTATTAATGTTTTATTTAGTATTTCATTAAGGTGATGATATGTCAACACTATTTACTGCAGATAAAAATAAAGTGGAATGAAACAGGAAGTTCACCATGTCTTTGCAAGTTACCTTAGCATATCTGATCTGCAGCGTGCCAGTCTCCAGCTGTTTGAGTCGAGAATCTTGGGTTGAAACAAGGACTCCATCCTTTCTCCACAGAATTGTGGGCACTGGACTGCCGGTGGCAACACAGCTGAGGACTAGAGTCCCATCCACTGCTACAGTCTGATTCACGGGGCCTTGTCGAATGACAGGGGGTGGCCGGTCTGCAATCACTGCCAAAAGACACAACAGGAAATAGATTTCTGCAAGTGGAAGCAATTTTCTAATCATCCAAGCAACAGCAGTTGCTGTAGGCTTTGAAAAAGACTAAAGATAATTAAACAAGTGATTAAAGAAGGAGACATACATTATTCAGAATGCATTTATATGATGCAGTGATTCAGGATATTAAAATGAGATACAATGTATGCCTTTCAAATGACTAACTACTACTGGTGCTTGCTGCCTTGTCAAGGGATTGACCTAAAGAGTTCAGGAATTGAATAATGGCTGTGGATGGCAAATAGCTCCATAGTGGTAAGGAGGAAATACTGTAAACATACAAAACACAACAACCAGAAATATCCCATTTATCACATAGAAATATAGAATACAAATTTTAACCAACAACTCAAATATACCCTGGTATTTCACAACTGCTTTGTCGTCGTCAACAACAACAACAACATAATGAAAGTGCCAAGCCATAATGTTGGGCAATTTGGGATTTAATTTTCATTTCCACTTTCATTTACACACCAATAAGGTTGAACTTGATATCTTGTTTATCTTGGAATGATTTTTCCTTTTCTTTTTTTTTTCTTTTGTGAGTCTGTGCATGTGTGCATGCCTGCATACGTGGTGGTGGTGGCATGTATTCATATGTGTGGGTGGTTGTGTAAGTATGTGTATGCACAAGCATACAAGGGGGCTAGAGGTTGATGATGTTGGATGTCTTCTTGTGTTTCTCTCCACTTCCTTTACTTAGGGAGAGTCTCATGCTGACAGCTTAAAAATTTGGCTAGTCTGGGTAACCAGCTTATCCTTAGGGATCCCACCCTATCTCCTGAATGCTGGGATTCCAGGGATCCTACCATACCCATTCAGCTTTTGTGTGGGGACTAGGGGCATGAACTCCAGAGTTCTAGCACCTGTGAGGCAAATGCTTTGTCCACTGAGTCTTAGGAATTTGGAATCATTTTTCTATTAAAGTGTATACATAGATAAAAAAAAAATCTCCCCAGTATAATAGATTCAGAGAAACTGGAAAATTCCCCAGTAGCATTGCTGGTAAGCTATCCAGAAAGATGAAGATTATATCCAAACCTGAGAAACTCTGCTCCCTCATACTGAAATTAACAGGATTGACACAAATCACTTCAGTCAATACTGTTTTTTTTTTAATTTTATTTATTTCTGTATGTGTATGAATATACTGTCTGCATGCAGGCTTGTGCACCCGTGTCATGCAATGCCACGGAGGTCAGAAGAGGGTGTTGGATTCCCCTGGAACTGGAGTTCTCCTGAAACTGGAGTTTCAGACGGTTCTCAGCTGCCATGTGGGTGCTGGGGATCGAACCCAGGTCCTCTGTAAGAGCGGTCAGTGCTCTTAACCACTAGGCCATCTCTCCAGCCCCAGTCAATACTGTTTTAAATGACCATTTTAATGTGCTTTGAAAAGGACCAAAGAAAGGAATTTTTAGTATATATAAACAATATTATATGAAATACAGCACCTGAAAATGTGTTCTGACATAACGTTGCTACTTTAGGGAGGATCTAAAACATGTCTAGAGGAATAATAACAAGATCAGAAAATTGTTCCTGTATCCTGACTGAGGGGAATTGATCAAAAACCATGGATTTCTTTAAAACAAATAAAAACCAAAGGATAAAATTGAAGGAAAATTACTTTAGTTGTTAAACTTTACAATTCTGGATCTCAGTTAAAATTTCAAAAGGAAAAAGATGCAAACTTAGAAAAAGAGATTCTAAGAAGTTGCCTGATCTGGTTGCCAGAGTAACTGAATTTTGGATGCAATAATTTGCAAATCTGAATGTGTCATGTTCAAAGTTTTATGCACCAAAGATTTTCACAAGCTGGAGTCACACTACAATTTGTTCCTCATTTATCATGCAATAATTATTAGTTTTATGCATTCAAATGAAAAAAGAATGCAATGAAGCTAAATCAGCAACTGTGCATGTGCTCTCTGCTCTCCAGTTCCCCTCCTTACCATCCTTACTGCTGTGAGATGTCCCAGTACCACGAGCCACATTAGAAGGCTGGGTTTTAAAACCTGGCAGGAGAGTTTTAGATGTTGGAAAATATAAGGCAATAATTCCTTTGTTTAGAATTTAAAAACTCTCTCATATAATCTTGGGGTTCGCTAAATTCAAAATGCAGTTCCCTCCTGGTAGGTATGATAAAACATTGGGTATTTATAAGCCCACCTGTGTTCCACTGATTATCAGAATGAATATGTATTTCTAGACATTAATTAAATTAGTAACAGAATCATCATTCTAATTGATTATCATTATGTCTAGTAATTGCCTGGTTTATATTTGGTAGTCTTGTTATACTTAGAAACAATTGAATATCTAGGATCAATTGTAACTCATATCTGTTTGCTCAGAGCTGCTTTTTGGTCCCTTGAGTAGCTCCCTAATTCTCCCCTAACTCAGTGTACTGATACTGTTGCTCTGACATTATTTCTATCTGATTTCTACTGAGTAGTTAGGACAACCAAAGCAATGAAAAGACACATCTGCCATGTATTTCTGGGTTGCTTCTTTACATTCTCTGATCCTCTCTTTGTCCTTGTTCTTTGCTTGTCCATGTGTATGGTATGCATGCATGTGTGGGGTACATGTGCATGTGCGAGTACGTGTGCATGCATGGGGAGACTAGAGGTTTATGTCTGCTCTCTTCCTTTATTGCTCTCCACACTATTTATTCAGTCAGATCTCTTGCAGAACCAGGAGTTCCCCAATACCGCCTTGTCTAGGTAGCCAACTTGCCGCAGGGATCTCTGTGCAGGGATTACAGGCAGCTGTGGCATCTCCTGGCTTGCCCAAGGCTCTGGGTCTCACATTTGCATGACAGGTACTTTATCAAGGGAGACAACTCCCTTTTCCTCTCCCTTTTCAGTCTATAGAAGGAGGATACTAACACGTGTTCAAACTAGACTGGAGTAATTGCAAAAGGTCAGATATTCACAAGTCTCTGCCAGTATTACTTGTAATTGTCCGAGAAAAACTAATATATAAATCATAGTTGAAAACTGAAGAGTTCCATCAAAGCAATGTCACAGTTTTAGGGAGAGAAAATAAAACCATTGATTAGTACAAAATACTAAAAAAAAAATCCTTCTACTCACAGTATCAAATGTAACACAATTATAAATCAAATCTAAATCTAGAATTTAGGGGGCTGGAGAAATGGCTCAGTGGTTAAGAGCACTGGCTGATCTTGCAGAGGACCCAGGTTCAGTTCCCAGCAACCACATGGCAGTTAACAACTATCCAGTTCTGGGGGATGCAACAACCTTTTCTGATATGGATGTATTTACATGCATGCCAGCAATACACTCAGACACATAAAATTAAAATAATAAATAAAATATTTTGAAAAATCTAGATCTATGAGATAAATTCCAAATTAGAGTCCAGTATCTTACACAGGAATTGTGGGAATGAAATATCAGGCAATAAAATAGAAAGTATAGGGCTGGAGAACTAGTGTAGTCATTAAAGACTAAGGCTTACAACCCAAAATAGAGAGTGTAGGAAACCCAAATATTTAGCAAAATGAATACTTACATGGATTTGGGTAAAAAGTACTATATGCACACTGACTTGTCCACATATAAAAAATTCACATTTATACAGAGTTAAATTTTACAGTTGCCATCTATCAGCAATTGCTTTCAGACACTGTAGTTTGTCAAGCTAGAAAATAGGGTATAAAATATTATCATTACTTTTTAGTGATCAGGACATGAAACCCTGGAAGTTCAGAGACTTGTCTAAACCATAGCAGCTGGAGACAACACCCTTTGTACTATATACTTGGTTTATCAGAGGTGAATACAAGTGCCTTTGAACTTGCCTTTTAATAATCCTTAACTTCATCTTTTCTTATATTCTAGTAATAAGTAGACATAAATGTGAATGTTCTTGAGCCAAATGCTATTAAAGTTAAACCCCTGCTACAGACAAGCAGCATTTCCACAGACAGCTGCTACTTCAGCCTCATCTTTTATTCTGCATTTGCCTTTATTATGTTTGCTAACAATACAGAAGGTCAAGAAGCTAAAGTCAAATAATACAGAGAACATACTCTCTCTCTACTAGCCTTGATTTTGACAGACTTCAGAGTATAAAAATATTGACACTGCCAGCAGTCACAATAACCAGAGGCCTGACTATGAAGGACACGTCCATAGTTACATATAAGTTGTTTGACTAATATCAAACTCCAAAATAAAGAAAACAAAAGTAAAATATAGTACCAACACAATAGACAAAAAACACACTAAAATTGTACTGATATAGTGGGGGAACCAAAACATTTAGTGTTGGGTTTACTCTGGCCACTAGGAATGAATCTTAAATTCACAAATCTAGAGTTTTTCTAAAATTTTAGTGTTGAAAATACAAGTAATTCATAATAATGCCAACTAAATTGTATATAGAAATATTCTTTCTTTCTTTTTCCTCCCTTCCTTCCTTCCTTCCTTCCTTCCTTCCTTCCTTCCTTCCTTCCTTCCTTCCTTCCTTCCTTCCTTCCTTCCTTCCTTCTTTCTTTCTTTTGTGTGTGTGTGTGAGAGAGAGAGAGAGAGAGAATGAGGTAGCCAGAGATTGACTTTTGCTATCTTCTTCAACTGCTATTTATTTATTTATGAGACAAAGTATCTTGTTGGAACTGAGAGCACTGACTGGCTAAGCTGTCCAGCAGCCTAGCACTGGGCTATAGACCTGTCCCATCAGGGCCATTCTCATACATGGGTGCTGGGGATCCAAATTCAGATCTACTTGTACTGAAGACACTTTACAGACAGCCTAGTAATGTTTGCATTCAATTATATGAATAGAGGTCCTTGAGAATACTTCAGCAGTGTTAATTTTTCCTTATTTTACGCATACCTTTATAAAAGCTGCATTACAAATTGCAATTAGGAAAGTAGGCGTAACTTTGAACTTTCACTTCCTATTCGCGCTCTCCCCAAGTACAACCTAATGGCTCTAATATACATCATGCACCACAAACATATTTTAGAGCCTTCTGACTTGCTGAATCCAGGACATGTATGAATTATTATGTGTCATAGACAATGATAAGGTACTGGATTTTTGACAGTGAGACCCTATTTTTTAATTCTCATTAACCAAAAGTTCCTCTGTTATTTCTTTCAGATACTCAAGAACTATCTACTGAACATTTATCACACTGGGCAGGGTGCAGAGACTAGGCAAATATTTAACTTGACTAAACAGAAAAAAGGCTCAAATTTCACATAACTTATTCTGCGATGAATAATAGAAGGACACAAGAGAAGAGAACACAGACAAATAAGGAGTAAACCTGTGTACAGAGGCAGGGTGGGGACAGAGAACTCAGTGCCTTAAGAAAACTCCTTGAAGGAAGTGAAATTCAGTTTAGCAGAAATGTGCACAAGTCTTAAGACACAGGAGGCATATAAGAAGCACAATATGATTAAGCATACAACCAGCATGGTATTCACAGCTGAGCCTATAGAGGGATGTACTGCAAATTGCACAGTACATTTAAGAATCATCAACATTATCTGGGGACCCGGGGGGGGGTATCATGATCATGAAGCTAATATTCTAAAATGCCTCCTAGACAGACATTGTCAAAACTCAATGTTACTCACAAAAATCCAACTCAACATTACATTTTGTAAAATATTTAACATTTTCTTTCTGAACTTAGAATTAAGAAAAACATGTTCATTATTGTAGTTATACACACTACACTGGAGGTCAAAGGCAAGGAAGAGAAATGAAGATATAAATATTGAGGAAGAAGTAAGATGTTTTATTTTCAGTTCACACATGTTTCACATAAGAATTTCAGAATAATCTAACTAAAAATTATTAGAAATAATGAAGGAATTTAATTGAGGTTTCTGGAAACAAAGTTAATACACAAAAACTAACTTCATAATTAGATACATTACCAAAACAATTCAATAATGAAACAAACATACATATATAGACACGTCAAAAATATAAAACATCCTACATGTAACTCTGAAAAGCAAAGGCAATAGTTCTACTCGGAGAACAATAGACATTGAAATAAACTAAAGCAAATCCAAATAATTTGAGATATATATGTTGGATATGCATAATTTCTCTGAATTAAAACTTTTAGATTAATAATTAAAATTTGAAAAATATTTTCTTTGTTTTGGGTATATATTCTTATGTTCAATTTTCACACACTGATTTTTAAATTTGTAAGGAACACAGTTGATTTCCAATAGCAAAACTAAAATAAAGAGGAAAAAAATGGAGATTATCACTATGACATCAAATTTATTTTAAGTGTGCAGTAACCAAGTCTGTATGAGATGAGCTAAACAGGTCCTAAAGCATACAGAGACCATAAATTATCTGGGTGTCTATGCTCATTTGAATTCTGATAAAATGTGAGGGCCCTTAAATGAGAAAAGCATTATCTTTCCACAGCAGATGCTCACGCTTTTAATCCTAGTACTTGGGAGGCAGAGACAGGTCAATCTTTGTGAGGTTAAGGCCAGCCTGGTCTACAGAGTGAGTTCCAGGACAGCTGGGGCTACAAGGGAGACCTTGTCTCGAAAAGACAAAAAAAAAAAAAAAAAGAATTTTGGCAACTGACTCACACCATACACAAAAAACGAATTAGTAATGGATAAAAATGTCAATCTCCAAGGTAAAACTAACAAGACAGGCACAGAAGAAAATCTTTGTTGACTTTAGAGAGGCAAACTAAAATTACTACTAAAAAGTACTACTACTGGGGCTGGAGAGATAGCCTAGCAGTTAAGAGCACCGACTGCTCTTGCAGAGGACCCGGGTTCGATCCCCAGCACCCACATGGCAGCTAAGAACTGTCTGTAACTCCAATTCCAGGAGAACTCCAGTTCCAGGGGAATCCAAGACCCTCTTCTTACCTCCGCGGCATTGCACGACACAGGTGCACAAACCTACATGCAGACAGTACATTCATACACATACAAAAAAAAAGTACTACTACTAAAAGTAGTACTCACAAAAGAGACACCGTTCATTGAACTCACTAGAATTGATAACTTAATTCTTAAATCATCAAGAAAACAGCAGTGAAGAGATCATTAGAAATCATGTATTTAAAAAAGTATTCCTACAACACATGAGAAAGTCAAAAAACCTAAAGGCAAACCAAGATAAGTGTATGTCCTTCTCACCAACAGATATGTATAAACACTAACTAGAAATAATCAATCAAGAAGAGGGTTTCTAAAGAAGCTGTGAATTAATTATACAATGGGACACTACACAATACTAAAATGCATGAATTAATGATATATACCATGGGTGAATTTCACTGGTATTATTTTCATCCAAATATGTCACATACATAAGAATGTCATGGTTAGGAATGTTCTATATCTTGATCCTGTTGGTCACTTTATAAGTAATCCCAACACATTGTATTCACTTCATCTATTTTACAATTCATATTTTACTTGAAATACATAATTGGAAAGAAAAGAATGTTATAAGAAAAAAAATGTGGCAACATTATGGAAATGGAAATGTAAAGGAGGGAATTAATATTTTCTGTAGTTTCAACTACAGCAAGTTAAATCTTGAAGAAAATTTGGAATACTACTGAATGGATACAGTGGTAGAAAAGCAACTCTAAGGTTGATAACTAGAGAAACAACTATGCTATTGGATGTTCAAATCATTACCAGAAATACAGCAAAGCACAGCCCAGCATGGTGGTGTAGATCTGTAAGCATAGCCTTCTTAATGTGAAGGCAGGAAAAATTTTAACTTCCAGCCATCCAAACAGCATAATGAGATGTTGCTTCAAGAAAAGATAAAACAGGTGCTGGGGAGATAGCTTGGTCTGTGATCTAAGTTAAATCACTAGAATCCAGGTAAAAAGTGAGGCATGGGGGCATGTATTTGTAATCCTAGCACTAGGCAGGCAGGGACACAGTGGGCTATCTGGAGCTAGCCCAGGGTCCACAAACAGTACAATCAACTAGAGTAAAGGCACACAGCAAACATCTTTTATTCCTCACTCTCTTTGTTAATTCTGGTACCATATTTCTCCTTGAAGGACACAGTGGCTCTTTTCTTATCTGTTCCTTTATCCACTGTATGGAATCGAAAATGTTAAAGTTGGCTGTCCCAAAGGGAGTTATCCCAATTGATTGTTCACAGTCAGTTACAGACTGAATTCCTTATTCTACACTTTCCCCATTATTCACTACTGTACTTGACTAGTTTTAAAAATAAAGAAAATGTAAAAGTAATTCTAATTTTCCAAATAAATTTAGTTTTAGAAAAAAGCATATCAATGTTTTTAGTTCTATTTTTCTGTCTTGTATAGTAATGGTTTCTTGATAACATAGAAACACACAACATATAATATGTATATTACATGCATGTTATATACATATAAACATATTTTAAAATGCCTAAAATACATTTATTTAATACATTTACAGGGCTTTTGATTGCATGAAATAAATAAATGCAAGTATTTTACATATTTGTATTTTTTCTTATGAGAAATAAATTATATTTCATAAATTAAATTTTTATCACAAATCTCTCTATATAGATGTGGATATATATAAATATATATTTATAGGAAATTTTTTCTCTTCCAACTTCTTAAAAGATCACTACTGTATATTTCATAAGTCGAGATTTTTCCCTACTGACTTGTCTTTATAAATATATTTGGCAATAAGGAATCATATTTAGGGATGTGGATAAATAAGGTGAACAATGCTGTCAAAATTATCATAGACTATTATTTTTCATATCTTGGATTTTTGATTAGTTCTCCTTATTCTACTTAATTTAGAGGAAACAGAAGAAATGAGGACTACACAGTGACTTGTTCTCAATTTTAATGATTCTAAACAATGTAAACATTTCTATGTAAAGTTTTCCCTGAATGATTGCTGTGGCTTTATGAATATGATGTGATGTTAGAAATTTACAGTAGATTTATGTCAATGTAAGAATGTTAGACACATGACTATAGCAATCCAATCTTTACAGTAAGATAGCTCTAAAAAGAATGCAAAGTTGGAAATCAACACACTCATTGGCACTTCTTTGATCCTAAAACAAATCCGTATAGTTTGAAATAAACCATTTTACTTTACCATCAGTAACTTCCAAATATGCCTTTGTGATGATGCTTCCGGCCACATTTAAAGTCTGACAGATATAGTAACCAACATCAGACCGCTGGACATTAGTAATTGTGAGGTCTCCAGTCTGGGACACTGAAAACCGGCTGGATGACTGTGGTGGCTGGTATGAGAAAAGTAGATTCTAAAACCAGAATTTGAGAGGAAATAATAGGTTAATTGCTAGGTTCCAATATTTTGGCACAGCTACATATACATTTATAAATACATAAATAAATATATATACATATATAAACAAAATATTCTTTCATCACAAACACACATATATAAATGCATACAGGTATAATATATTATTAAACATAAGTAGTTTAATAATACAAAGCTAAATGAGTTCATATGATAAGTTAAATTCCCAGTATTAACATGTGTATTATATAACTGTCAATTGGGATTAATGTCAAATATAAATGGACATTAACTATCACTTGATTAAAATAAATATTTCCAGAACTTACAACAAAATCCTTGCTTTGCATATGCGTGGTTCTTAGCATTAGAAACTTTAAGACATTATTATATAAATTCAATTAAAACGAAAACTCATTAACAAATATGACCAAATGCATGAAGTATGGTGGGGGGATATGAGGGAGTACAGGTAGGGGACTGGATAGAATATGATTAGAGGGGGTAGATTGTCTCCTGGGCTGCTGGAAGGGCATCACAACTCTAAGCCCTCTTGTAAGGGGTGGCCATCTCGGCAGGACTGTCCTTCACCTTTGCAGCCGGTGACCAGCGGGTCTGGTTGGGTTTGGTGCCTCTGTGGCTTTGTGTGGGCTGGCTCCTGAAGCACAGGAACCCAGAAGTCACTCAGGCAGGTCTACCAGGGCGTGGGCTAGGTCAGGCATTCCCCCCCACCACCACCAATGGGAATTGGTGAGAGAGTATCCAAGTGGACATTTTTTGGAGAACCTTCAGAACAGGAAGAGAAGAGTGACTTAGGCTTCCAATATCCAATACATAAACAAAATTGAAAGCCTGAAACCTAAATAAGTCAATACTCCATAAACAAGGAGGAGGAAGGAAGAAAAAAAGCATTGGAAGGAGGCAAGCAAAACCATCCGCTAACATAATGAAAAGACATTTGTAATTTGAACCACAAAAGGGAAACCCACATGCCAGGGATACGACGAAGGGACAACAGGGGAAAGGCACAGGATAATCCCGCACCAGGCTCTACCAAACCTGTAGGAGATAGCTACAATGGGATCCCCTTGGAGGTGACCCAAGGAACAGACCTTAGAGGAATAATTGCAGACCTATGCAGAGAAATTAAAGAAAATAAAAAAAAAAAAAAAAAAAAAAAAAAAAAAAAAAAGCGCGAAAAAAAAAAAAAAAAAAAAAAAAAACAAACCTCCACCAGCCCCGCGGGAAACACTGACACACGTTTGGAAAAGCCTAAAGGGAACAGATTGACCAACGTCCAAAAAACTAGAGGGAGCAAAACACAACTCTGAACGGACGCACACACCTGACACACGGAAGCCAACCCGAAATAAAGGCACCAGAAAACTGAGATCAGCTCAAAAGGAAAAAAAAAAGAAAATAACTAAAAGAAGAAACAACAAAGAAAGAAAAAAGAAATAGAACTCATAATCAAGAAAGAAAGGGGAAGGCAAAAGCCTACAGAAGTAAGAATTAGGAGAGAGCCGAAACAACAGATATCAGATCGGGACAATGAACCTAGAGCAATTGAAAAGAAGCTCAAATTAAAGATTATGTAAAAAATTAAAATTTACACAAAGTGGAACAACCAGGATAATATGGGCACACTATGAAAAATCAAAACCTCTGCATCTAGGAATAGAGGAAGGAGACAAATCTCAAGAGAATAGTATTGATCAGGATCTTAAACAGATAATAGATGAAAATTTCCCCAAACTAAAAAATAGACAAACCCATTACAAATACAAGAAAGCACCATAGGGACTCCAATAGACAAGAATCAGAAAAGAAGACTCTCCCACGCAAAGCTCATTTAAAATGCTTGATGCCCAAAACAAAGAACAAATTCTGAAGGCTACCAAAAGAAAAACAAGTCAACTACAAAGGGAAAACTCATCAGAATTTACAACGACTCTTGGCACAAACCATCGGAAAGAAGAAGAACAGGAGCAAAGATTCCCAGTGTCTAAGGATATGATATGCCAAACTCCAGATACTTCTACCCAGGAGAAATGAACGATTATAGTTGAAGGAGGAGAAAAATCTTCCATGACATAAACATGAGTAGAATAATGTCCGGAAAAACCAATCTTCATAAAATTACTTGTAAGTAATTCAAAGGGCAGAAGTAGAGGAGCAAAAATCCTCAAACACCTAGGAAAAGAAACTAATAAAAACATAACCATAGGAGCAAACATCAGAGCTAGAAGTCCAAATTGATAATAAAGTGAAAGAAGCAACATCCATCTTTCAATTATAACCTTAAATATTTTTTTTTTTTTTTTTTTTTCTTTTTATTCTCGAGGAAGCGGCTTCCTTGCCCACGTCCGGGGAACGCTGCTCTGTCAGAACCGGTGGCTTGAATCTCACAAGAGATCCGCCTAGCCCTCTGCCTCCAAGATGCTAGGATTAAAGGCGTGCGCACCCCATACGCCGGCTGACTTAACCATTATAGTTAATGGGTCTAAACTCCCCAACTCAAAAGCAACATGTGATAGATTTAGGATTATAAAAAAACCCATCTATGATGTCTTGTCTACAAGAAACCCGATCTCAGTTCTAAGGATAGGCAACCATATTAAGGTGAAGGGATGGAAGAAATTATTCCCAAGCAAACGGTACCAAAAAGACACGCAGTGTTCTATTTAATATCAAGAAAATAGACTTCAAAACATAAAGAATCACAAAGAACAAGAGAGTGACCTCGCCATCTTTTGTAAATGAACACTTGACGATCGAATACTCACAATCATGAATATATACTCACCAAAAGCACCTGTGCACAACGATTATAAAAGACAATTCTTCAGGTCTCAAGGCAGACCAGATTCACGCCCAGCACAAAACAACTTGTAGTAGGGGACTTGAATACCCCATAAGTCCTTACGAAATCAACAGGACAAAGGATAAAACAGAAGACAATTTTCTGAACTAAACTGAACATACACCAAATGGACCTACACAGACCTCTATAGAATATTTCACCCAAACACCAGAGGAGATATTGACTTTCTTACTCAGCTCCTCAGGAACATTCTCCAAAAAAGTAGACCATGTACTGGGACACAGGAAACAAACTCACAAATACAAAACGATTGGAAAACTCATGCATGCTATCAGACCACAGTGCAATAAAACTCACATATCAACACCAGGATAAAAACTACAACACTACAAGAACATTGGAGACAAACAACACCTCCTGAAATAATGAATGGGTCAAGAAGAGATAAAGAAAGAAATCAAAAACATTCCTGGAACTGAATGACATGATAGTACAACACAGCAAGAACCTTTTGGGACACTTTACAAGCAGTACAGAGGGAGTTTATAGCTCTAAGTGCGCTACATTAAAAAAAAAAGAAATCAAAAGAGCACAAGTGGAATATTAAACACTGCAGCTAAACTACTTCGAGGAACAACAACAAAGTGAACCCTAAACGCACAGCAAAAGGAAGAAATAACAAAAATCAGAGCAGGAGATCAATGAACTAGAAACAAAGGAAACCACTACAAAAAAAAAAATCAATGAATCCAAAAGTTTTGTTCTCTTCGAGAGAATAAAACAAGATAAGCCCCTCTAGCCCAGTTAACCAAAGAAAGAAGAGGAAACAACCCCAAATCAACTAGAGTACTCGTTGATGAAAGGTGGAATATCCACAACAAAATGAAAACATCCAATAAAATCCATTGGGAATACTTCAAGAAACTTATATATATCACTAAGTTTGCAAAACCTAGAAGAAATGGATGAAGTATCTGAAATCCTGGAATCACCAAAGATCCAACAACCAAGAAGGAGATCGACAGCCTAAATAGACCATAATTCATGAAGAAATTGAAGATGTAATAAGTAGCCGCCTAACCAAAAAATTCCCAGGCCCAGATGGGTTTCACGGCAGAATTCTATAAATATTTCAAAAAGACTTAAACCATTACTACTCAAATTTGGTTTTAGAAGGGATACAAACAGGGAAAGGGTGGATTTCGCCCAGATTCCTCCTATGAAGCCAGAATCATGCTATTATACCAAAAACCAGTAAAGATACAAACCAAAAGGGAGAACTGTAGACCCATCTCCTAATGAACACAGATTGCCAAAATTCTAAACAGGGATACTGGCAAATCGCATAAGACCACATCGAGAAGAATATCCAAGATCCTTCATGACCCAAGTTGGATTCATAGCCAGAGATGCATGGATGGTTCAACATATGAAAAATCTAATATCATCAAACATATAAATGGACTAAAAGACAAAAAACACACCTTCAATTCAAGTGATGCAGAAAAAGCCTTGACAAAATCCAGCAGGCCCTTAATATTAAAGTTCTTGAGGGAATTGGACTGGAAGGGATCATTCCTCAATGTAATCAAAGACAAATATACCGGAAACCCACATCCAATATCATCCTAAAAAAAAAATAGGGAAATGACAGAAGCAATCCCCTTAAAAGTAGGAACCCAGCTAGGCTGCCCCTGTCACCACTACTGTTCAATATAGTGCTGGAAACCCTGATAGGGCAATAAGGCAAAGAAAAGGAAAATTAAAGGAGTTCTTATTGGAAAATAGGAAGTCGACCTACGACCTATACCTTTTTGATGATGATATGGTTGTTTACCTAAGAGATGCTAAGAATTTTAACCAGAAAAAATCCTAGAAATGATTAAGAGGTCCAATAAAGTGGGCATGATAACAAAATAAATGCTAGAAAAATCAGTAAGCCCTTCTTTACAAACAAAAAACAAGCAACTGAAGAAGACAAGGAGAACTTCCCAAATGCAATAGCCCTCAAAAACATAAAACAGACAGTAGGAACAGACCTAACCAAAGCACCAAGGATCGTCAACAACAAAAATTTTAAACCCCTGAAGAAGGAAATTGAAGAAGACAATCAGTAAATGAACAAATCCTCCCATGCTCATGGATTGGGAAAATAAATATGATAAAATTGTCCATGCTAACCAAACTAGTGTACAGATTTTAATGCAATCACCAAGTCAAAATCCCCAAGAGTTTTCTTCACAGGGCTTGGAAAAAAATCCTCAATTTCATTTGGAAAAACAAAAGACCCCAAATAGCCAAAGCAACCCTGAGCCAAAAAGAGGCAATACAGGGGGATCGCTCTACCAGACATCAACTAACTACAGGGCTATAGTCATAAAACAGCCTGGGTACTGGCACAAAAATAGACCAGTTGAACAATGGAATAAAACTGAAGATCAAAACCTGAGCACATCCAATTACACTCACCTCATATTTGACAAGGGGGCAAAGAATACACAATGGAGGATGACAGCATCTTCAGTAAGTGGGTGTTGGCAAAACTGAATAACCACCTGAAGAAGAATGAATTAACAACCACGACCTTCTCACCCTGTACAAAAGTCAATTCCAATGGATTGAAGACATCAACGTGAAACCCTAAACTATGAAGGCAATAGAAAGAGAAACTGGCAGTAAGAACTATACAATACTAGGTGTAGGAAAAGATTTCCTAAATCAGGAACACAAGCTGCACAAGAAATAAGATTGAGAATGACAAATGGGACCTCATTAAACTCAAAAGTTTCTGTAACAGCAAAAGAAACATAAGGAAGTGAAAGAAAACCTACAGAGTGGGGAGGAAACCTTCACAGCAGTTACATCGTGACAAAAGCGATTAATTTCCAGAATATACAAGCTATTCAAAAACCAAGAAAACGGATCACTCAAAAGATGGAGCAAAGAACTGAATAGCAAGACTTCAAAGGAGAGGAATTAGAGATGGCTTAGCAAATATCTTAAAAACAGTTCAACATCACTAATCATTAGGAAATGCAAATAAGAGCACTTTAAGATATCATCTCACTCTGATAAGACTGGCCAGGATGAAGAAAAACAAATGATAACCAGTGCTAGGAAGATGTTGTGGGGAAAGGGGAACACTCGTCCATTGCTGGTGGGAATGTAAACTTGTAACAGCCCCGATGGAAAGCAGTGTGGAAAAAAAAAAAAAAAAAAAAAAAAATGAGCTTGCCATTTGACCCAGTCATACCACTCCCCCCGGGCATATCCCACAAGACTCATCTTAAACTTAGAAAAACATGCACAGCTATATTTAATTGCAGCTCTGTCGTAATAGCAAAAAGGTGGAACCACCTAAATTCTCCCCTAAACATGACAAGTGGATAGAGAAAAATGTGGTACATTACACAATGGAGTTCTATTCAGCGGTAAAGAAAGACGAAATCATGAACTTTGCACATAAATGATGAACTAGAAACTTATATTAAGTGAAGTAACACAGTCCCAGAAAAACAATGACCGAATGATAACCCTCATATGTAGATGCTAGCGCCAACAATCCAGTTATAAATATTTCTTGTGGAGATGGATGCACATTAAAAGAACAACAACAAAAAATCAACAGAAACTGACTGAAAATGGTGAATCAGAAGGGGGGGGGGCGGGAAGGAGTTAACACGGGTGTAATAATTTCAATTAATACATATTTAATGGACATGATTCAACAAGTATCCAATTTTTCCCAATTTTGAGACTCATGGGTTCAAAAAAAAAAACAAAAACCTAAAATAAAAAAGAGGGGATACACAATAGATATGAAAACCTTTTTGGTCAAAAACCTTGCAATGTCAAATCTTAAAACTACTACGGGAAAAGATTGTATGTTCTAACAGGTCAAAAATGTCACCAACTTAACAGCTGAGAAAGAAAAGATACATTTTTGCATTGTGTAGGATGTACAGGAAGTGCCAGCAGAAATTTTGGCCTGTCCTGAACATTGGAAAGGAAAGAAATCCTCAGACTGCTAGAGACATCAAAATTCTCAGTGATCCTACTTGTAACAACAATTTACAGAGTCCTAACAAAACTTACCATCTAGGTGCCCGCAAGGTTTTTAATATGAGAGACTTTTTTTACCTCCCCTCCATAGAACTAAGAAGAAATATGGATGATGATGAGTCTCTCTAACTGTAAATCTGAACCAACTTTTATAGGGTAAATCTTATAAAAAACTGGTAAAACTTGCCTCTTTAATTGACTAATAGCAAAGAACACTGTTGAGAAAGATTATTCTCTATTCAGATCCAAATATAATACAAAGTCTCCTAAGCATGAACTTACAGCAAATATATTAATAACAAGGAGAGCTCTGATATCAGCAATGGATTATTCTTACCAAGGATGTGTTGCCAGGGGATCCAAGCACCCCCCCCCCAAAAGGTAAAGGCTTCTGCCTGTCTAAACTGGGATACCTGCAAGAGAGAGAATATAGGCCCTGCTGTCGAATACCTGATGTAAAGCCATGGGAAAGATGATATTGAGACCAAACTTGCAAGTGTACAGTTGGTCTCGGGAATACCAGAGAGTGTTACCAAAGGCCACTAAACCAATAAAGCAAATATAGGTCTCCTTGAGTCAAGCAAGACTCCTCTGTCAGCACCAGCTACACCTCACCTGCCTGGAAATACTGTGCAGCAGTGGCAGCCATATGCCTGTATATCCCAAATCTAATTGGCTGTTAGCTCACTCCTTAGAGGAATAACCCATGGCTGATGCTACAAACTTACATCCTCTAGTGGTTAGGAGATGTTATAAGCCACAGTAAGACCCTGTCATATATTACAGAAAAAACGTAATTCATGGATTAACATACCATCCAAACATCTGTGTCTATACCAAAGTAACCTACCATAACAATTAGTACTGTTTAAATACCTATATATCTAATTGCTTGTGCTTCATTAGTCAGACGGAGAGGTTATTCCTGGACAAACTGTCAGCCCATGAAAAGAAATAGCCAGAATTGACTAGAGTCCAAGACAACAGCTCTAGAGAAAGACTGTTTTGCTTCTCGTCCATCTGTGCCCCTTTTCTAAGCCTAGGGAACAATCTGTGGAAGAGGGGATGTGATAGAATGTAAGGGCTGCGATTGGGATGAATGGTAAAACTAAAGCAATATAGTCTGGACACTCATCTGATCAACTCGATTGAACATACAAGTCCCCCCAGCTGGATGGTGGGACCCATGGGCTGTGTGAGTTTGGCCACAACTGCTTGCAAATCGGTTTTACGTGAAGGATGCTTGTACTCATAAATTATTACTTATTGTTAAAAAATGAAAAAAAAAATAAAAAGTAATTAAAAAAAAAAGAACGCGTCTTCAGCCAGCAAAAATAATAATAATAATAATAATAATAATATGATTAGGAAGTATTGTATGAAATACACAAAATTCAATAAAATATATATTGAAAGAAAAAATATTTGCTCATTAGAGACATAATTGCTTACAAAATAAGATAACTTTTCAAAATAAAAAAAATTATGTTCAAGGATGCAATATTGATCCCATAACAAGCATATCTTGCAGCTGCTGATTACTAATGTTCTTCTAAATTCATATTGATCACTTAGCATTTGTCTAGCTTGTTTTTTCCTGTAAGGATGTAAGAATAATTGTTACAGACTTTTTGAAATTCATATAAAACCAAATCAAATGATCATGATTCTGAGATGTTTTTATTTCATTCAGAATAATGCACCACGCCATTATACTGCAGTAAATAAATAATATTGACCTTTTTCTCATCGAAGAAAGCTGCTTTATTTTAAAAATTTTTGTCCTTTTTGAAAACATCATTTTATAAAGGATTAACTACTATTCACTGGACAGATTTCAAAGAACAATTTTTTAAATCTTTTTGAGACAGGGTCTCCCTGTAACTCCAGCTGTCCTAGAAATCACTATGTCAACCAGGTTGGCCTTGAGATCCACCTGCCTCTGTCTCCCGAGTGCTGTGATTAAAGGTATGTACCACCACGCCTGGCTCAAAGAACAATTTTTTAATGGAAATTGATTTGTACTATTAAACCAAAGTAAATTTATTCTGGACATATGCTATGGAGTTATTTAAGTACCATGTTCTTAAGAAAGATATCTACTGCAATACTATTTTTGCTATTCAGATTTTTTTCTATAATGCAATCTCATTCTTTGTGCTCTAGTAAATACTTTTGTCTTTACCTTGCTGTCAACGTTTATTTTCTTTTGAGACATGGCCTTCCCGATAGTTTCAGCTGTCCAGAAACTGTCTATTGTTGACCAGGCTGGCTTTTATCTTATAGGGATCCACCTGCTTCTGCCTCCTGAGCACGAGGAATAAAAGCTTTTGCCACCATGCCCAGTTGTCAACACATTGTGAAATCAAATGAACTATGTTAGAACCTACCAAGCTACTGTAACTCAAATGATGGTCTACATCCTCAAATCAACCTAATACTGGGAACCAGAGTAAACTTTTAAAAAATGAAGTTGATGGTATCATTCACAAAAGATTACTGAGTCAAGTCAGTAAGAAACCTGTTGGTTTTTATAAAAGCTCATTAGAAGCATGACCCTGAAACCAAGAGTGAGCCAAGCAAAAAATAAAACAGGTCAAGGAATAACTGTACTGAAAATGAGGTCAAGGAATAACTGTACTGAAAATGAGTAAGATGTATTTTTCACAAGTATAAAGTAAGGGAAGATATTTCACCTACTTAAGAAGAAAAATAATAGAGATAGACATTTTAAAATCTATAAACTTGCTTTCTTTCTTTAATTGAATCCCATAATATAGGATAGGTAAAGATCTCTGTATTTTAATTTGTCATGCATAGAAATTGTATATTATTAGTTTATAAAATAGAACTTAAAATAAAATAAAATAAAATTTAATTGCAAGTGATTAATATTATTAAACTCTATAGAAAAAGGTAATGATGTTAAAGAAAATTTCATCTAGTTTGAGGATTCATAAGAGATTTCAGATTCCCATGCTTTCAGAGAACTCATATTGAATAATCATAAATTCTTTTTCAAATATATGGACATTTATTAGTGTATAATTCTAGATGAATAAGTAATAGAAATGACAATGGAACTATATAGAAAACACATAAAGTTGTATTTGGTGAGTATAGATTAGAAACAAAAGAAACATTTATATGGTAAAACAATGACTCCAGTGTAGGAAAACTAGTCGTGGGTTTCTGGGGCACTTAGCCTCTCATTTTCTGTTAATGTGATTGTTATATGATTACATTCTCCTCAGATATCACCATGCATATTTTCTGCTTACAATAGTAGATAGAGTTATACCTGACTCCCCTCTCTCCTCCAAAAAATAGCTGGTTGAGGATTTCCAGTTGCTTCACACTGAAAAGTCACAGTTCGTCCCAAGGCAACAACCTGGTCCCGGGGTTTCACAACAAAATGTGGAGGTTCTAAAGGAGAGGGAACCAAACACACCAAGTTAGAATGTGTCATTACAGGCCCAACTTTCTTTTCTGATGTTTCAAGTTCTGCCTTTATTTTTTACAACACATTATAATAATGGACCAATTCCCACCCTTCACTTAAAGTAAAACTGTTAACTGTATTTTGATGGAATGAAATAGAGTTGTATTGTGAAGAAATTTCCTATTTTTTGACCTAAAAGTAACCTTCCATTTAAAAGAACTTTAGCACTACAAATTGACCCTTTACATTTGATGCATACCTGAAATTGGCATGAATAAACATTATATTTCCTCATTTAGAGCTCTTTAGAGGTGAATGAAATCTAATCATACTCAGAGAGAACTCCAGACACAAGCAGAAACTAAAATTACTTTCATTTACCTCTAAACCTCCTGAAATGCTACCATGCAAATTACAGCCATTTAAAATCTTCAGTCCAATTATTTGAATAGAAACGAATTTAAAGCAATGGTGGAGTCGTATGCCTCCTTCATTTACATGGGCCAGGGCATGTTCAAAGAGAATATATATGGAAATGAGGGTGAATTTGAAACATCTGCTCATCCTGACATTATAAATACTGCCAGCTTTGTCCAAACTGTTTGATTTATACAGACTTGAATGGCCACTTCCTCCAGAAGTAAATCGAGTGTCAGAAAATTTTGTCAGTTACATTGAGGGCAATGGCAGGTGAAAACTAGGTGCAGTGACAGAGCTAGTGATGCTGTGAGGGCAGGGAGCTTGCTTTAGGGCTGGGCTTAGTGCATGGAAAAAACAATGTGTACTGAGTCTTTTAACTTACTGTTTACACCTTTCAAATCCATTTCTTATCAGCTGTCTGAAACAGCTAATTATTCCCAGTGGTCTCAGTTCAAATTGATATGAACTACCGTTTTAATGAGACTTCTAGCAGTTTCTGCAGGTCAGGGCTCTTCTAATCCACTTTTCATAGTCTTTTCCCTATTTTTCACTATTCCCTTAAAAGCATTTCCAGTTACTTATGCGAGTCACTTCAGGAAACTATAAAGCCAATAGGAATCAACTCTTATATTCTGATTAGATCCACAAATGTTACACATATGCATGAGACATAATAATAGATTCATTGTATATTCATACATGTAAGTGATGTCTTTCTATAATATTCCCCTCTCCTGTCCCACTCTGACACTTCCTGTTGACCCTTTCCTGTTCCCATTTTGTCAAAGTTCTAATTTCATTTTTTTTCTCCTTCCTTCTTTCCTTCCTTCCTTCCTTCCTTCCTTCCTTCCTTCCTTCCTTCCTTCCTTCCTTCCTTCCTTCCTTCCCTCCCTTTCCTTCCTTCCTTCCTTCCTTCCTTCCTTCCTTCCTTCCTTCCTTCCTTCCTTCCTTCCTTCCTTCCTTCCTTCCTTCCCTTTCCTTCCTTCACCAACAAGAACAATTCTTTGGTCCTAAAAATATTTGGAAAAGTATTTTCTTTTTCTTAATATTTTCTGGTCAACTGTATATGATGGACTTATATATGTATAACTTCTGTATGGTTAACATGATGACAAAAAATGAAGAGATTAGTGCTTTTAACTTCTAGAACAATGTGCATTCATCTATGCATTTTTTAAAATTCTGGGTTAGTAGAAATTAGAACATTTGACTAGAAAATTATAGGAGACCTGAGAAATAAGGTAAAATGTTTTCAAATGTTCTCTAACTTATTGGGGAAGAATACAAAGTTCGGAGACGTAATTTAAGTACAATTTGGTCAAACTGAAGTTCTGGCTTTTAATTTTTTTGTAGAAACTTGTGATTGTAATTGAGTGGTTTACTCATGAATTTAGCAAACATTATTATTACCAACATATAATAATAGGCATGTGTCTGTTGCCTGGGGATGTCCCCTTGAGTAACAATCCACACAGGAGCTTTTTACTTCTTAGGTAAGGTTTAGAATAACTGATGTAGAAATCAGACTAAGACATTCAAAGGACTAACTGGATAATAAACAAAATCCAGACTAGGGTTTGGTTTCTATCAATAAGAACCAAATGATTAATTAGATGAGTGGGAGCATATGACTTTCCAACATGAAGGGAATCTGAGGAGGAAAATATAAATGTTCAAACCACTTAGTCAAGTGAAACCTTCGGGTGGTCTCTCTCCTAAATCTCAGGAGCATGTCTAAGAATATGTGCCAAAAATGGTTTCTTTTATAAAATGCCAGCTCTCCTCAAACCTCAAAGACTTACTTGGGAACAAGGAATACAAACCCTTATGCTAACTACATTTATCCTGAAGCAATCCTTCCACACAGGATATTTGCTTGGAAATGCATTTACTATATTTTGTATGCATAATCTCAAGCCAATATCAACAGTGACATCAGCCACAAGAGACCTTTTGGAAATAAAATTTTTTCAAGTCCTCTTTTGACTGTGTGGTGGCACAAGCCCACAGTTCTAGCTACTGAGGCAAGAACATTCTTTGCTTGAGCCTCGAGTTAAAAGGCAGACTGGGCAATACAGTAATACCATGCTTCAAAATCACAAGAAACAGCTTTCTGCATGTACATCAAATACCAGACATAAGTATATCTCTAAGGACAAAAAAGGCCAAATATACTTTGAAATATGATATATGATATAATAATATAATATATAGATATAGTATATATATATATATAATCTCAATTTAGGTTGACAGTATTCATAGAATGTATATACTTGATATTATTGGTTAGATACTGTAGTGATTTTGAAATGTAAAATATTTAAATTTACATTAAAACCCCATAATGATGTAATCAGTGAAATAATATATTAAGTCCTGAAAATGTGGAAAATTGGACAAAGAAATGGAAAATAAAGGCTACCAATTATTTTACTATAAAAACTGGATAATACTTTTTAATAACATTTTTCTAAAATATCATTTTAATAACTATTTACTAATAGACATATTATTTTAAAGAATTTAATCAAATTTCTATTGCCTTAACTTTTTATTTTTCTCAGTTTTGAATATAGTCCAGCATTTGAGTATGTCTAGCAGGCACAAAGCACCGAGTTTGATCTCCGGCACTGAAAATTCAGATTTTCATCATCTTTGTCTACTTTTGTTTTGTTCCTTTGATGTAGAATCTCTTATGTAGCCCAGGCTGGACTTAAACTTACTATGTAGCCCAGGCTGGCCTCAAAATCTCTGCAATCTTCCTGCCTCAGCTTTCCAGCACGGGGGCTAATTTTTACTCTTAAACATAGTGACAGATTAACATTTTCTGCTAAAATATATTCAATAATATTCTTAGAAGAAAAATTATATCTTGAAAAATATGCAAAAGTGTTTATTATATAAAATATTGAGCTTAGATTACTTTTCATAAATTGAGACTTTTAGTAACCGCACACAGCTACTTTTTCTCTCAAATTTTAAAGGTGCTGATAATATTACAAGTATATTCAAAATAGGCTCCCCTCCTACTTAACATTTTGACCTATGAGAATGCACATGTTTTTATTTACATTGTCCCTGATATCTTATTTGTTTTGGAAAATAAGTCCACAGATTTCTATTTTCTTTATGATTTCTTAACTGTTGATATGTTAAAATTTCATCTATTTACATATATTTTCCATGGTATGAATATACATATATTTTCCATGGTATGAATAACCCTTCTAATTTGTTGAGATGTTACTTTTATTATTGTATTAATGTTATATAAACATTGACATATCAGACTTAACCTATTATATAAATATCCAACTCAGTTTTTACTCAATCATTTAATGTCTTCATTATTTTATGTTTAAATTTTAATCCACTTAATATGGTATAGATAATATATTTATTTTATTTATTTATTTAAAAATTTTTTCTGTGTATGAGTGTATTGTCTGATTGTATGTAAGTGTACCCATGTTGTTCAATGCCTGTTGAGGTCAGAAGAGGGCACTGGATCCCTGGAACTGGAGTTACAGGTGGGGAGCTGAGATTCATATCCAGGACCTTGCAAGAGTAGTCAGTGCTCTTAACTTCTGAGCCATCTCTCTAGCCCCATAGATAATACATTTCTTATTTAGCTGTTATTGTATCACAATTATTGAATACCCTATCATATCTGTATGGATACGAAATAATTTTTGTGTGACTTTTACCTTAAACAACAGTGAGAAAGATGATTTTAGGGTAAAAACTACACTTTGACCTGCCTTTTGGGGCCACAAGGTCTCTCACCGTGGCATTCTATCATTCCTACCGAATGAATAGATCTTTTCCCAAACTAAGTGCAAAGAAAAGGTGGCTATTTATAGAAGTAGAAAAAAATCAAAGCAAATTTCAGACATTCCATGTGGTCATGTCATATATGAAATGAAATGAATCTGACAGAAAGAAAATGAGAACCATCAAGCTCCAAGTGCAAAGCTATTCACCAATCTTTTAAAGGCTACTATTGTACTATAGTTACTAAAAATTAGTCAGATAAGGCTTTATAGACATATCTGAAATAAGGAAAACTATGCTGTCCCAGGGCATGTATTTTTGTTTGTCTAATCTTAGAGTGGCATAAATTGGAGTAGTTATTTCGCCAAGATACAATCCCATGGATTATCACTTATGCCAGATGGGAAGGAAGTAAAGAAAGCAGATTACACATGACTTAATAAGACAGAAAGTTAGGAAACCCATTACCTTTACTCTGTGTTACAGTTACCCATACTTCCTGCAGATTTATTCTGTGCAGTCTGTCTTTGTGGCCAATGACAAGTGAAACATGGAGGCTGATTGGTTGAAGGACATGGAAGGGTATGGATGGAAAGGGGAAGAGAAGTTCCAGTCACAGTGACACGGTGATTAGAAGATGGCCAATAAAATGTCAACTTACCAGACCCAACTAAAACAAAAAAAAAGAAAACATGGAATAAATAGAAATAAGGAAACAAAACATGAAACAGAAAAATAGTAAGATTTGACTTAATGATTCTTAACACAAAATAAAGAACACATTAATATTTAGATACACTGATCACACTACCCATGAATGAATATTTGTTAGCATTTCAAGTATAATCATGAATAATTGGGGAAAACAGAAATGAATTGAAATCTCAAATGTGAAAAATGGCAGGGCTACAATAGGCGATGGCTATAAAGTTGTAAAACATCTTTCAATCACTTTATATTTTTTCTACCAGGTCACAAGTGAGATAATTCTATATGTAATGGATTTTAAAATACTATCAATTTAGGGTTCTAAAGCTTACAGAAATCAAAACAAGCATCTTTCAAAGATAAGAAATGATAAAACCCTTAGTAGCTCCAGATCAGGTTGATGTTTAGAAGTTCTATATTGCAAACTGTATTCCTCTCATTCACAGGGCTCAAACTTAACTATGTCCAGAAAAGATGCCCAAATAGATTACAATTCTAAGGAGCAGGGTGTGGTCTCTGATGAGTACCATGTCATATTTGTCCATGATCATAACTTGAGTTCGAAGGTTATCAAAATGTACTGAATTTATTATATTCTTGCATAGTTTTGAGAAGATAGATATGAAAAAGTAAAGAAATCATGAAAACAGGAAAATTCACATAACTTTATTTAGAAGTCAGAATCACATCATTTTCAATGCTGAAACATTGGGTTACTTTAATATAAAAAGTTATAGTAATATAGAATTAAAATAATAGAAACCAATTATTTTGTTTCTCTGTTTCAGAAGTAAAGGTCATTACTGTCAAATGCAGATCTTCACAGTACCAAAGTAGAAACTCCCAATAAATGCATTTCATGCAAATGCACTATTCTCATATGTAATATGAGGCCAAATTAATTAGACTTGATACACATCCCTGTAGTCTTAATTAATGCGAAGGACTGCTGCTTTGAGATAGTTCAATTACAAAGTAGACAAAAGTTATCTTGTACATTTTGCACCATGTTCAAAATGTTAAGATAAATCAGAATTATTTTTAACCTGTGTGAAATAACTTATTTTTCATTTTAATGAGCAAATAAGAATTGTTTCTCATCCATTTTTTTGATAGAAACGTAAAAAAATTCTAGACTAAAATGTTAGATAGGTTATTATTACAAGCCTTTATCTCTTAAATGACAAGGAGAACTCTGTAACTATAAAAGAAGGAATCTGACAAACTGTCAGTCAAATTTCAAAACACCAAAGAGGTTGTAGAATTATCTTCAAGATTAATCTTTGAATACAAACTTGATCTCATCAGAATAATTCAGTTTGGTCAGGAGACTAGACAAATGGTCCCTGTATATTTTTATATATTTAAAAATTCATTAAATATTTCAAAAACTACAATAATAGCAAAAGAGTTACTGGAAGCTGCTCCTTTAACATTTAAAGTGTCCTTTCATTTCTTATAGTTTTATCAGCAATCAACCATAGGATAAGAATCACTCCCATTTAAGAACTTCAGAGTAATAAATTTTCATATCATATCAGTGACAAATAATAGAATCTTATCTTTAGAATACCTTAGAGTCTACTAAGGAACTTAAATATTATCTACAAATATCATCTAACATAAAACTAACCACTGAAGTTGCTGAGAAGACTCTGTCTTGAATGATCAATCACTTAAGTTTTAAAGACCATGATTCCCAGGAAATGACTACAACAACGCTCCACAATCCATGCTGCAGTAACTGGTTTGAATAATGAAATAAATATTGAATATCCTTCACATTTTACTTGCCTTTTTGATAAGAATCACCATTCTTACATTTTTTTCTCCTAAAGTCTTCACATTACAGAAATGTCTTTAAATCTCTTCATATAATTCCCCTTTTGTTACATGTCTTAAAGTGCCAATGTGCTGGCTAGTTTTTTTCGACTTGACCCAAACTAGAGTCATTTTGGAACCACAATCAAGGAACTCCCATCAGATTGGCCAGTGGCCATGTCTATGAGGCTTTTTTTTTTTTTTTTTTTTTTACTGATAATTGATGAAGGAACTCTGGCCTGCTGTGGGCAGTATATCCCCTGGGAAGATGCATGTAAGCTGTACAACACAGGTAGGTAAGTATACCAATGGGAGCAAGCCAGTTAGCAGCATTGTCCCATGGTTTCTGCTTCTGTTCCTGCCCCCAAGGTCCTGTCTTGAGGTCCTGCCTTGGTGGCTTCCCTTTATGTAGATTGTAAGCTGTAAGATGAAATAAATCCTTTTCTTCCCAGATTGGTTAAAGTCAGTTTTTTGTTGTTGTTGCTGTTGTTGTTGTTGTTGTTGTTGTTGTTTTTAGCACAGAGACTGAAAGAATGCTAGAACAATCAAATTGGAGAACTTTTTTTTTCTATTCAGAAAACAGAGACTTTATACAAGATAGGTAATGATGCTACTGTCCACTCAGTTTGTCAAAAGAATTATCGGAGCTTCATTCTTAGTGAATTTTAACTCTCTAACTCTTAGAATTTTAACATTCTAACTCTCTTCAACTTCTCTATCTTTATGAAGGCTCAAGTACCTCTATTTTTTTTTTTTTTTTTCTTGTTAACCAAAAGGAGGAAGCTGTTTGGCAACCTCCAAAAACAATCAAACTGGAGCCCTTAGAACTTAGCTGCCTAACGATCCTCCATTTTGGGAGACACAGAGAACAGCACTTGCTAAACATCTTTCTCAAGGTCACAAATGCCTAACCGAAGTCTGGCTTTCAGAATTTTTGACTAAGTCAGGTCTTGTACAATGTTTTTACTGCTTACTAAGCTAAGAAATAATTATATTTAGTAGGATACAAATTTGGTTATACAGTTAAGTTGCTCTAAATTGTTTAACAAAATCATTATTAACAAAATCACTACTACATGTATAGAGAAAAAGCTGTTTTTAAGGAAATCCACAGGATGAGAGATATTTAAGAACATTTAGCTATAGTCTTAAAAGATATGGAAAACTAGAAGGTTATTTTAAATTTAAGCAGCTTGTAATGTCTACTGTTTTTTAACTTTTAAAAAAAATATTTTATTTTTATTTTATTTATTTATGTGTATGAATGTAGTGTCTGCGTGCAGGTTTGTGCACCCGTGTCGTGCAATGCCGCGGAGGTCAGAAGAGGGTCTTGGATTCCCCTGGAACTGGAGTTCTCCTGGAGTTGGAGTTACAGAGGGTTCTCAGCCACCATGTGGGTGCTGGGGATCGAACCTGGGTCCTCTGCAAGAGTGGTCAGCGCTCTTAACCGTTAGGCCATCTCTCCAGCCCCTACTGTTTTGTAACTTTAAAATCAATCTATTGATAGACTCTAGGAGAGGAAATACCACTGTCTTTAGTTGTATATACACTGCTGAGCCCACCAGGCTCCAACAGATAGCTCCAAACCTATGGTCACACAGACAACTCTGGGTAAGCTCACAGAATGAAAAAAATAGTCCTAAAGGTCTTCAGAGATTTGTGGGGAGATATGGAGTGGGGTGGGGTTGACAGGGATAATAGTGGTTGGTAGGTATTGCAGCCATGCACAATTAATATGAAAGGAATCATTTAAAGGTAAAATAATCTTACCAATTCCATATCTTGAAATAATTATAAATTAAATAAAATAGTAAAGACCTAAGACAAAATTGTATTTTGAGAGGGATAGTATTTAAATACAGAAACGGAAAGGTAAAATATTTTTTTAAATCGAGTATGTATTTTAGGAGATTAAAATTGCTATTCTTTTTAAAAAAAATTTAATTTTTTAAAAATTTTATTTATTTTTTATGTGTATGAGTGTACTGTCTGTATGTAGGTTTGTACAACCCTGTCCTGCAATGCCTCGGAGGTCAGAAGATGGTGTCGGATTCCCCTGGAACTGGAGTTAAAGATGGTTCTCAGCCGCCATGTGGGTGCTGGGGATCAAATCCTGGTCCTCTGCAAGAGCAGTCGGCTATACTAACCGCTAGGCCATCTCTTCAGCCCTAAAATTGCTATTCTTTTAAACATAGCAACATTATGTATACCTGGGTAAAAAAAGCTCTACATTCTCATATATTGGAAAGATTTTGAAAAAGATGAGAAAATGTAGAACCTGTCATGTGTCTGAGTTTGAATAAAAAATAAGCTGTTTTTTGAAAAAAGGTTCCACTGTTTTGGGAGGAAGAAGTAATGCAAATTCTCATATTTGTATTATACATAATTTTTATAATATATGTACATTATTGTTATAAAATTATCAGAGGACTTTTGAGTCTGAAATGTTGTTTAGCTAGCTGTATAAAAGTAATGGAATATATAACAATATTTAATGGACAATTTTTAAAAAGTCTAAAGTTGGAAGTTAGGGAGTATTTTTTCTCTTCATCTCTACCTCTTTTCCTCTGAGATATACCACCCACCCCTCCTCAAAACACACCACCCACCATTCCCCAATATATGCACCACCTACGTCTTTTGAACACAAATGCACACACACACACATGCACAGACAGACAGACAGACACACACACACACTTAGAACAGAAAGACTTAGTGCTTTGAATATGACTTCAAAAGGCTGTAGATTCTTGAGTTGTATTGAGGCATTCTATAAACTGAGAGCATATATTATTCAGAAAATGAAGTTTACTTATAAATACAATATACATCTAAGAGGAAATGAAAGGAAAGAAGAGAACAAGGGAAGGAGGAAGGGAAGTGAAATAAAGATCTTAAGGAAAAAGCAGATGCCTGTCGTATTCAGTACATATGAGTTAGAAAGAGGATAAATGTTTGAAAATGTCAAATGAAAGCCAGGGGAAAACACTTCTTTTGGTGTGAAGAAAATAAGTTAGCTAAAAAGATACTTATGAAGACACGTTAGGTTTAATAAACACAGATTCCAGCAAAGACGGAACACCTCATGACAAGAGGGAAGAAAATGAGCCTAAATGATAGTGCGAACAACGCATGCAGAGTATAGAAAAGAGTTGGTTGGCTGGGCATGGTGACGCACGCCTTTAATCCTAGCACTTGGGAGGCAGGGGCAGTTTGATCTCTGTGAGTTCAAGGCCAGTCTGGTCTACATAGCAAGTTTCAGGCCAGCTGGAGCTACAGGGAGACTCTTTCCAAAAAGACAAAAAAAAAAAAAAAATCGCATTATCATATATTTCTATCTTTTACATTAATACCTTATTATTTGAAACCTAATGATAAATATATTGGAGCTTATCTAGCTGAATATTTCCTTTGTCTCCATATATACAATTACCTTGGGTTCTATTCCTAGCACACGCATGCACGGACACAGATGAACACACACTCATATACACACACACAGACACACACACAAACACACACACAATGGGGGGTATGTGCAAAATGTCACAATGTTTGGAAATAATTCAAGTATGCTAAATTCTGTGTATGCTTAATTACAAGATTTTATAATAAAGCAAGTTTATTTAAAGCAGGATCCATCCCATTAATAAAGAGAACAGCTGCTTTCTTCAAGTGACTACAAATAAAATAATCTTGACTTTGACATTCCTCTAATTAATACATACTGCTTTTGTTACACATAGCTAATTTCTAAGGAACCCTTATATTAATGTAATTTATTTCCATTCTCTTCCACAGTAAAGAGCAGGGCTCATTTAACAACCCTGTTACACTAGAACTGTGAATATCTCATTGCAGAAGAGCATGAATGGAATTAGTAAGTTACGATATTTTTTGGAGGAAGCTCATTTTTGTTCGCAGAGAATACTCAAGTCTTCAACCAGTGAAGTTATCATCATTTAAACTGAAAAAAATCCAGTCAGTGGCAGGTGAGAGGTGTTACAAGTGCAAAAATTCATGAATGATAATATCACTAACAATCAGAAACCCTTCAGATACTATAATACCACGTATGATTTCTTTTGGGGGGGAAGAATTGAGTTTAATGTAAAAGCCTGTCATTATGTCTTTCAAATTTGCAGACATAAAAACAGAGCGAATAAAAAGGGTATTTTAGAATATGTTTAATGGATACATAAAATACTGTGAACTTTTCGCCTCTGATCAAATACCACAGGTTATTCTGTAGAACAATGGCTGTGGAGACAATTCTGGTTGTCAGGACTGAAATGCGAAGAAGACAATGAGGCAGTGCCTCTATCCTTCAGTGGACAGAGTGGGAGATGCTGAAAATCATTCCACAGGACACAGGAGAGCTGCCCCAACAAAGCATGATGTGTCCCCAAAATGGCAGCAGTGTCAGACAGAAGTGAGAAACCTTGCTGTAGATGATTTAGTTTAAATCTTATTAGTGAATGGACCAAGGAATCACAGCATCCTCTGCACAAAGTCTCATCTGTCGGTACTCAGAAAGGTGAGCACTATATTACTCCGGCTCCACTCCTGCTTCTAAAAATGACCCACTTCCCCATAAAGCAGTTATTTAAATGTGGATATTTGTGTATCTCAGCATTAAAGAATTGAAGACTCAAAGGCATCTGCCAGCCGCCTAAGACCATGTACATGTCACCAGACACAGCTTCTCAGGATCATAGATAGCTCTAATGGTAAATGTCCCATGCCAGTGCCTTAAAAGCCAGGAACCTAGGTCTTCCCACTTTCTCCTCCCTGAAATAAAAGACCAGTTACCAAATTCTGTTGCTTTTATTTGTCAGCATTTCTGATTCCATCCACCTCTTTACTGCTAGTCCTTTGAAACCTGATACTGAGTGAGATATCCCAAACTCTGAAGGATAAGTGGCCCATATTCTCTCTTGTTTGTGGACTATAGCTCCCAATCAGCATATGTGAGTACATATGCTGAAGTAACCACAGAGAACCAAGCAGGGGATGGGAGGTGTGGGCTCCAGAGGGGAGGCTAGTAGGACACAGGTGCTACCAAGGAGGAAATGGGGGGACTTAGCTTGGCCAATAGGATAAGAGAGGGGGGAAGAGAATGATTAACAATAATAAAGATGTCTGAAAAAGCCATCAGGAAATGCATTATTTTATAAGCTTACTTAAAAATACATATAGTGTGTGTGTGTGTGTGTGTGTGTGTGTGTGTGTGTGTGTGCGTGTATGTCCATAAGTTATCTAGCAAAAATCCCAGGGGCAAGCATGTGAAACCTTCCTTCTAGTTGTTGGTCCAGGTAGTCCAAGAAAGTTCTCAAACAAAGTAGTCTACAGTCACTGTCCTTAGCTGCCTCCCAGAATTTGAAGGCAAGGCTATTAATGAAGACACCACACAATTTAGACACAGGACTTGGGGAATCCAGCTGGAACTGGCCTAGAAGCCTCCTTCCTGAGGAAGGACTAGCACTCATAGTACTGGAAGAGGCTGAGCAAGCTGTCAAGGAAGAAAAGCAATCAATCGTCCCACTCAGCTCTGAAAAGCCCATGAACCACAATGACTGGCTCAGCAAAATATCTCTAATGGCATTTTTATTTTGGGAATAACCAATAGCTGTCTAATTGGGTGTAGGGCCATCTCAATAGGCGAGAATTCACACCTTGTATGACAAACGTAGCCAAATTTCCCTGGCTGAAGAGGTCACAGACCTTAGAGGAGAGCCTATTATAGCCACCTTCCTAAGCCAATATAATTTCTAACTATATTCTAAATACTTATTTTTTTTTACCCACAGGATATTTTGACTTTTACTATGTATTTGCTACACTTTCTCTGAGCTACCAAAGTGCTCACCTGAACTAGGGTGAGTCAAAACTCTTGCGTATTTTAGTTTTTCCTAATCTAATCTCCCAATAAAGCCACACTGATTCAAACAAAGCAAAGACAAAACACGGGTGCACAAACCCACATGCAGACAGTACATTCATACACATACAAAAATAAATTAAAAAAATTAATAGAAAGTGTGAACCCATGTCTAACATTCCTTTTCCAAAGTCCAGCATAGCACCACAGTACTTAAGACATTTACTACCCAAAATGGAAATGGAACCAAATTTATTTAGCAATTATGTTTGTGAGAGTAAAAAAAAAAAAAAGCACACATGAGGAAAAAGCATATGTCATCTCTTTCCTAATGACTTAAAAAGCACTCTTTCAAATAAGTGCTCTACCATCCACAAAGTTAACTTTTTAAAAGCATCATTATAAATGGCCCATCTATCAGGTTTAATTGTGCAGTGCTCTAAATTCGCTACTAATAGCACTGACCACACAAAGTAAATGTTGGGAAGCTAACTTTAACAGCCACCTATGGATTTTCCCACACTTGTAAATCTGTTATAAAGCAATTACTTGAGTCTATTTTGTCTTCTTATTTTAGGGATTTTGCAGGTGCCTGTACTGGTACTTCGGTTATCAAGTCATAAGAAGTCCAAAAAGCAAATGAAAGTGTTCATGGCATGCTAATCAGTTTTTGCAAAGTTTAGGTAGGGTATTTTTGAAATGTTGATTTGTAATTCATACAGAATCCTTTAAAGAAATAATATTTTAAAGTAGTCAATATTTCAAATTATTACAATAAGAATTAAAGAACAAGAAATGCTACAAACTGTACCACGGGACTGTTTTAACAATGTTCTATCTATGGATTATGCTAAAATGATCAATTAATTTAGAAATAATGAATATTCTTTACCCTTAATTAGTACTATCTGTATCTGTCAAAATATCTGAAATCACACCAAACAAATCATTAAAAGGTTAATACATGTGAATAGATTTTTTTAAAAATTAAAAAGCTAGCGATGACTCAGAATTTAAGAATACTGGCTGCTCTTGCAGAAGACCTGGATTCAGTTCCCAGCAACCACATGGTAGCTAACAATTATCAGTAAGTCTATTCTAAGCGATCCAATGCCCTTTTCTGACCTTTTTAGGTACTGCATGCACAGGTGCACTTATAGAAGTGCAGACAAAACACCCATACACATAAATTAAAATACATTTAAAAAATTCTATTTTAATTATCTGTATATTTGTTTTAACTGCATATTTGTTTCTTTATAAGAAAAAGAGGTCCCTAATATACATTACAATTCTTCCCTTTGCAAAATTCTCTCTCTCTCTCTCTCTCTCTCTCTCTCTCTCTCTCTCTCTCTCTCTCTTTTTGGTTCCTTTTGTGAGACAGGTCTCCCATACTCCCGCCTTCCCCGGAATTCGCTATGTAGACCGGGCTGGCCTTGAACTTACAAAGATCTGCCTGCCAGTGCCTCCCAAGTGTTAGGATTAAAGGCATGTGCCTCCACGTCTGGCCATGCAAAATTCTCTTTTAAAGAATGAATAATCTAAATCACTTTATGACTAGACAGTTCCAGATTAAAATTAAAATTGAAATTAAAAATTATAATATATTCTTTCATATTAAATGTTACACAACATCACAAAAAAGATTCGATGTCTTAAAATTCAATGAGATTATTAGCAAGGAATGTAACATTTGAAAATGGGTTATCTGTCAATGACTAGAATGAAAAGGTAATTTATTTCTTCCATTTTCATTCTCAGGCTGAGTAATTCATATTTTATAGATACACACAAGATACACATAAACCCAATCATGGATTCCATGTGAACAACTTTTTGAGAATGTTAGTTACTAGAGACCATTGGGTCAGTATAGATATATAATATATATGAGTATATGTTATATATAATATAATATGAATATATATATAATAAATTTAGATATATATATAATAACATGATAAGAATATATATCAATTTATTATATATAGTATCATATTCTATTATAATTCATATATCGATACACTGAGAGGTAGGCCAAACCGCCACTATTTTGTCGGTGAGGGAATCACCATGTGGAGGCCTCAAGAACACATCTAAAGCTCAGGATGAGCTATTCATAGGCCAACGTTTCAGTGATAACTTGTCACAGGATTATCTCATATATTGGTATTTCTTGTACCAGACTTCCGTACTTTTTTCTGCAAATATTTGCCAGCATAATGATTTTTAGTACGGTCATTGGTAAAAGCTTTTCTTTTGACTACTTTTAATGATTTATAACAGTTTCAAATAACTGAAAGCCATCTTTAGCAATCATTAGCGTAAAATTCTTTAAACTCTAAGAACACAAGAAGTTCTTTATAACCTCCAGGAAAAAATAAATAACAACAAAAAAAATCTTAGGCCAAAATGCTGTTGGATTTCAATCTCATAAAACACCATTAGGAAAACAAATAAAGAAGTAGGTAGGTTAATAAATAAAACAAATAGCAGGCATGGTGCTCAGCAACGTATTCACACCATAGACTCAGAACAGTAACATGGGGGCAGTTTGCCTCATAAATCTTTCTCTTGTTAAATTTTGCAGAGAGGCTTCATTAAACTTCTGGCGAAGGCATTTTCTTTTTAGCTTCCTCACAAAGGACTCTTTGGTAATACTGACTTTTTTTAAAACTTTCTATCACATATCAACTTTTGAGGTTTTTGTATCTTTACAAACACAAACCTCTTTCCTTCAGCCTCTTTAGATTTCTACTGCATTTTAAAAAAATGATTACTTTAAATACAAAACAAGACAAATGAAAAATCCACGATAAATGCATAACTATAATTATGCAACTGGGGGTATTTAGAATAAGACTCATGAATCTATCACTGGGAATAGTAATACATACAGGAGGTGGTATATATTATATGTGTGTGTGTGTGTGTGTGTGTGTGTGCGTGTATGTGTGTGTGTGTGTGTGTGTGACTTTTCTCTAACCCTTGAAGCATTGTTTACTGCTACATGTTTATTTTCCTAGACTTCTGTGAGTTAATGTAATAAACAATGTGTCATCAAGAGCCATGCCCCCTGAGAGCAGTTTCTTTTTTTTTTTTATCTTGTCAGAATCTGGCAAAAGCATCAAACACTTATTATAGTTCTAGCCATCAAGTAAATCTTTGCAGGTCTTACGGTGTGTGTTTCACTAAAATGTTGATGAACTCACAGCTCTTAACCAGGTTCCTGAATTCTAATAAACTTAACTTGAACTTCCAAAATGGCCCCTTGACACTATTAGTTTTGGCTTTGACTCAAATAACCATATTAATGATCACACACAATGCACTGTTATACTGCCAGGTTTTCTGAAATCAGGAATTTAAAGAAACTTTTCCAAAAAAATGATTTAAATGAAGTCAATATCAAAGAAAGGAAACTCAGACCTGAAGGTCTTGTTTTACTCTCTTCTATCTCTTTTTAATATCTAGATACCACATGAATTTAAAAACATGTGACCCTATACAAAGATCTTAGGTACTGCTAAAACTATGTTGAGTGGACTCTATTATGGAGACCAGGAATTTACAAAATTGGCCTTTATTTTCCTTCAGTTTGTCTGTTAAAGCAAGTTATTTTTTTAAGGTTGTAATTTGCTCCTGGCAGTAAAATATATAGTAAAAGTGTCTCTTTACTTCATTAAAAATTGATTTGAATTTTTATCTTACTTTGCATTCTGAAATATTCATCTAGCAGTACATTGAGAGAGCCACATGCCTACATAACATATCACGTGATGTAAAATCCATATTGTTGTTATTATTTTCAAAATTTTACTTTGCATATTAGAAAATGATCAAATTTAGATATGCTAATGTATTATAATAGGATATCCTTCTTGATTCATTTTTCAAGGCCCAACTATAAGACAGTTATTGCTGGGGACCATCTATTCAAGCAGTGGTTCATAACCTTTTGGATACAAAAGTACAAATCTTCTCAAGTTCCTTATAAAAATGGTGAGGCATTTGCATAGAACAAGAATACATCCTTCCCCATCTGTAAGTCAGCTCTACATTACTCACAATGCCTATTATAATGTAAGTAGTTATTATGTATCATTAAAGAATGAGAAGAAAAATAGTCTGTACATGTTTATCACATACAACATTTTCCTTGCAACCCTACTGATATACTATGATGTTTATATTTTTATTTTTAGTTTATTAAATTAAACTAATATTATATGTGGATTGGATTGGTGAAATGAATAGTAAAAAAATCCATCTAATATTATTCATTTTATCAGGAAAATTAACAGTATTGAGCATAGCGGTGAAGATAATTAAGTTACATGGCAAAGGGAATCTGCTATTTATAAATTTGTTTAATCAATGCAAGTAAACTGATTATTTGGGTCTCAAATGTTTATCTGATATGTTGGATTAATATGTAAAGAAGTTTTAGCTAAGTGCAAGAAGTTTTGATATTGTATTTTGAGTTTTCATCATTGCTTAAATTACAGAGGCTTTGGTAGCTAATACTTATTGGGAAGTGTTTGTTGTACATCTGTATAAAATACTTCTGTGGTTGCTTATATGACTTACAGTGCAATTCTTTCATATAACTTCTGATGGACAGGTAAGGACATCAATGACAGGCAAAGTAATGACTCTGACTTGTTTAAATCACACCACTAAAATGACAACTTACTTTTTACAACCTGACAAGCATTAAATGTTTGCTGCCTCATTAAAGTTTCCAACTATCCTTTGAGAGATATATGTCACTCCCCTTTTACTGATGAGAAACCTGAGACTTAGAAACTTAATAACTTGTATAGTCAGCCTTCAAGTACAAGTGTAATCTTCCAGAGAACTATACTATTAACTTCTTCTTTAATCCCTGTTCTCTATAGCAGGGGAAAAAAGACAGCTCTCAACAAAATCTCTCAAAAGGACTAATTCTCAAAGAATAAAGGGTGGAAATAATTATTATTAGAAAAAGTATGACAGTGACCATACTCTTTATTAATTACATACCAAAAGTTTGAAGTCTCTATAGATAGGCTGAAAATTACAAGGAATTTTCCGAGAATATCAAGGTTAACTATCCTATTACATAATCTGTTTTTCAACAGAGAACACTAACACTCAGGAAAGCTAGGTAGCTGGCCCAGCTCACATATAAAGGGCCAGCATTTGACTCACACTCCCAGAAAATATTTCAATAGCAACAAGGATGTCATGGAGGTTAATTTCATGTGTCAACTTGACTGGGTTAAGAGATACCAAGATAACTAGTAAAACAAGTGTGCCTGTGAGGGTATTTCCAGAAGAGATTAGCATTTGAAACTGTATGCTGAACAAAGAAAATCTGCCCTCCATAATGTGGGAAGTCTTCCTTCAACGCACTGGAAATCTGCAAGGAAAAACAAGGAGAAAGAAAGACAAATTTCCTCCGCCTTTTGGAGCTGAGGCACCATATTCTCTTGTTTTCCAACTTCAGAACTCTAGGTTCTCAGGAATGATCTTAATTGTTCCTCCTGCTTTCTTGGTTCTCCAACTTGCATATGGTAGACTGTGGGATTTTGGCTCTCCTAAACCAATGCTTTAAAAAGCCCCCCTTATCTATCATCTATGTGTACATGAATGCATATGTTTTTCTATGTATGCATATATGCATGTATGTATGTATGTATATTTAATCAGTCTACCTACCATCTATATACTTTTTTAACTATCATCTATCAACTATCTATCCATCCATCCCTTGATTCTATTTCACTAGGGAACCTTGTATGATAGAGATGCATCTGCGTTAGCTATCAGCAATGAGATTAAGAGAGCAGAGGAAACAAATTGTGCAATCAAGAAACATGTTCAGGCAAGGTAGACATTTGAATATGATAAGAATATCATTATCCAATAGACACATGAATGAATGGAGGAATCCCAAATCTGCACTGGAGCAGAGAGCTCACAAGCTTCTAAGGGATGTTCACCTAAGTGAGTATGAAGATAGGGATAGAAAGCATGTAGATGGGGTGTGTGGTGGTTTGAATGAGAATGTCCCCCATAGGCTTTAAGTATTCAGATATTTTGTCTCCAGTTGGTGGCACTGTTCTTGGAGGTCTTAGTAGGTGTGGCCATGCTGGAAGAAGTACGTCTTTGGGGGCAGGCTTAGTGAGTTTAACAGGGTGCATGGAAAGGCAGGCTATGTTAGACACACATAGCAAAGAAGCCAACATAGCAAAAGGTCTACAACTAAGTAAGTAGCCTATGCATTGAGAAGAATATATGCATTTATATATGTATTTATACACACAGATACACATAGACACACACACAGACACACAGACACACACAGACACACACAGACACACACATACTATGTTGATATAAAAGGTACTGTGGTTTTTCCATTGTTGAAATTCACTATTTGATAGTATAATACATTTTTTTTTTTTTTTTTGGTCCTTTTGAGACAGGGTCTCCCTCCTGTAGCTCCAGCTGTGTCCTGGAACTTACTCTGCAGACCAGGCTGGCCTTGAACTCACAGAGATCTGCCTGCCTCTGCCTCCCAAGTGCTAGGATTAAAGGCATGTGCCACCACGTGGCCAGCCAGAATACATTCTTAATAAATGTGGTTATGTTATTCATCATTTTAATGTGCATTTTTAATGTTTTTTTGCTATGATTATAGAAAAAAAGGAAATTTGAGGGGGGTTTTTTCTATTTAAGATCAAAATGGGTTGCAAAACAGCAGAAAGAACTTACAACATCAACAGTGTATTTGGTCAACGAACTGCTAAGGAATGTACCATGCATATAGCAGAGGTTCAAGTAGTTTTGCCATGAATAGGAGAGCTGCGAAGATGGGGAATGTGGCTGCCAGCCATCAGTTCACAAGAACCAACTTAGCACAATCATTGAAGTTGATCCTTTTACAACTACAGAAGTTGCCCAATAACTCAATGTGGGCTACTCCATGGTCATTTAGCATGTGAAGCAAATTAGAAAGGTAAAAAAGCTTGATAAGTAGCCACCCCATCAGGTGACAGAGCCTCAAAACATTGTTGTAATGAACTATCATCCTCTTTTTTTTTTAGGACACAACATAACAAACCATTTCTCAGTCCTATTGTGACATGCTACAAAAAATAGATGGTGTACAAGAACTGACAGTGACTGGCTCAGCACTGGAAAAGAAGATCCAAAGCACTTTCCAAAGTTAACTTGCACCAAGAAAAAGTCATGGTCACTGCTGGGTGGTCGGCTGCCATCTCATCCACTCCAGTTCTGTCCTGGAGAAATCATTACAGCTGCTAAGTATACACATTACATTGACAAAATCTGCCCAAATCCGCAATGTTGCAGCCAGCATTGCTCAACAGAAAGAGGACAGTTCTCCATGACAATGCCAGACTACATGCCATACAACCAAAACTGAACTAATTGGACTACAAGATTTTTATCTCATCTACCATATTCACCTAAACCTTTGCCAAGAAACTATTACTTCTTCAAGCATCCTAACAATTTTTTTTTTGTCTAGGGAAAAACAGGATATAGAAAATACTTTCTAAGATTTTGCACAATCCGGAAGCATGGATCTTAGGCTACAGGAATATAAAACTCATTACTCTACTCATTGGCAAAAATCTGTTGCTTATAATGGTTCCTGTTTTGATTGATATGAGATCAAAGAGCCTAGTTATTTAAATTTCATGTTTTGAAGTCACAATCCCTTTAGCACCAACATAAACATAAACATAGTGTCTTAGACTTAAGGGAGTAGCAAGAAGTAGGCTGGCCCATGTAAATAACTTAGATCTTATTGTGGAGAAATGGGACTCATGAGAACTGTTAATGGAATAGAATAATGTAATGATATTCATGTTTCAGATAGGAGAACCCTGGCTTAGAGCGGTTGTAAGAAGGCAAGAAAGATGAGGACAACATGGAGTGATATTTAAAACCCAAAAGAAGAGTAGGAGTTTATGGTGCCTGATTAGGGATATGCAGGAGAGTAAAGGATGCTCTTCCCCAAATTGTGTTCTGCCTGAGAATCTGCAGGTCATCAGCCAAATGAAATGAAAAACCATCAGAAGTTAAGTTCTTATGGTCACTGCATAAGTCAGAAGAAACTTAAAGCTGCTTCCTACAGACCTCTGATAACTGTTTTTAGTTTTCCTGAAAGTTATGATTGTTCATCAATTCCTAGTTCACTGGGACACTAGATCAGGGGCCAATCATAAACCATAGTACTGGTGATACATCAGCGAAACTTCTTGTGTGAAGCATGCAGTTCACCAGACACAAGGGAAGGGGCTCTAGCAAACATCCCATTAGTAGCAATTAAATCAGGCAAAAGACAGTCTGGAACTTTTTTCTGCCTTTGTGTCTCCCTAATTTCATGTCAATCTCATATTCTAAAGTACAGCCTTCAGCAGCTGTCACTGGCTAATCAATCCTAATGAGGATGTGTTCAACTCCTTCATTATATTCTTGGCATAAATACCTATGAGAAGCATAAGACAAAATAATAATCCCACAGAACAGAATAGAGTACATAGCCTTTTGACAATTCATTTTAGCATCCCCACTGAATGTTGACAATGAATTTAAAGAGTTAGCAATACTATTAGTGCTATGGTCTATAAATAAACAGGTAAAGAAATTGAGAGAATGGAGTGATTTCCAGTCAAAAGAAGAAAATTGGAGATTCGTTTCTGAGAGTGGAGCTGAGATTTTATGGAATCCCTCTCTGTGACCAAAAAGCATCTCCTGTCAGGGCAGTGTCTGACACAGAAAAGCAACAAAGTCATCAAAGAGTAACTGGTTCCTATGGGATGCTTAGAGAGGCATATGGTTGGGCGTGAATAGAGGTCACAATGTACAACTTCCTGTGTCTGAGGGGCAGAACACTCAGCCTTCAAGGGAAACAGGAGAACTCAATGTCTTTTAGTTCCTATTGTAAGAGAGATGAACAAAAATGGGATTAAATTTTCCTAATGGTTCAACTCAGGAAGATAAAAGGTGATTGCTTGGGAAATGGCTGGAGTGTGGATGTCTGCATTTGGCTCAGCTTCCTGTGACTGATGGCACATAGTGATGGGAACATGATCATTTTGCTGATAGAGTCACAAATTCACTCTGGAAATAAAATTGTGACAGTAATAAGAGCTGCTTTATCTACAAAGTTGCAAAGAGTGGAAAGATTAATAACACCATCTTGTTTCCCCTGTTTAAGAATGAGCAGCTCAGTGGAGAATTCTTCCAACCTGAGAATCAAATGGGAATGAAGAGAAACTCAAAGTCTAAATTCTACATGGTATACCTTCTATCTTTCCTTTGAAATACTATTCAAAAGTTAAATGATTTTGAAATGCCATCAATATAGCTTTGTAAACTGGCACTGTAAGTAATTTATGAATTTTACAGGGTTTCATTAAAATGAAATAGAAATAGCTTCTTCAAGTAAGTATTTTGAAGGTGTACTTATCATGATTAACCTAAAGTCTAACTTTAATCAAAGGAAAACCACCCACTTTTAAAATAAAACATGAATTGCATCTCAAACAAATACAAATAAAATAATGTAACATGACTATCATCTGATTCTAATGTTTGCCTGACAAGCGTGTCCTAAAAAGTAATGGTCTTTGATTAAGATAGTAAAATAATATGAAACAAAAGTGTGACCATTCTTAAATACCAAGGGGAGGGATAAATTTTAATAGTTTCAATGACACTCTGTTTAAAAGCTTGGGAGGGTGCCTCTATGCATCTATTTTCTTCTGGTTAGATTTTATATTTTATAGGTATGTCACAGCCTATAAAGTTGCTATAAATAACACAGTAAATATAATTTTGCTTAAAAGATGGGGTTATTATGCTATATAAAATACTAGTTTGGAAAATAATTCATACTTACAAAGGCAGAATTAGCACTCTTAACACTTGTCAAATGAATTATTAAAGTTAAAATATAACAATATCATAAGATATGGTGAACCATGTCACTAATTAAAAGGTACCTGATTTCATTTGTGCTTTCTAGGGTTCATAAAGAGGATTCTTAAAGCAATGTGGATATCTTATATATCTATATGTTTGTATTAGCATATGTATAAAAATATACTATATGAGGAAGTACATATATGGGGGAACTAGAGCTGTACACAAATATTAAATATAAATAAACAACTGGTGATTTACATTTATAGGTAATAAACCTTTCATGACTCTATAAAATAATGGAATATGGATTCTGGATAACTAAATTTTTTAATTAATAAGGATTAAATAGAAACATTTTTCTGTCTGTTCTATTCCAAACAGGATTGTCCCCTCATTTTCTATTGGTCATGTAATGAACATAACTAATTTTTATTAAAAATTTTATAAATATTTTTTTACTTTGGGGTTATTTTGAGATAGGGTCTTCCAAGAGCTGGCTTCAAATGCGTACCCTATGTTAACTAGCCTGGTCTGGATACCAGAGATCTGCCTGCTTCTCCCTCTAGAGTGCTGGGATTAAAGGCATGCATCACCATGCCTGGCACAAACATAACTAATATAACACAACAGAATTTTTCTTCAAATGTTCAAATTTCTGCCAAGCCTTGAATCCCATTCTGACAATGAATTTAAATGACATATCAAAAATGATATGCACGTTAAAGTAATTAAGGTACTCTTGATATTTATTTATTGATGGCATATATAAAGAGGCATGGCAGAATATATGTTCAGACTGAGTCTTCCTAATATCACCAATTTTATTACAATTTTCTCCTTTTCCAAGTAAAATAAGGACATCTGCATTAAATAATTGATACTTTGTTGTAGCTCAAAAATGGATTTGTCATTGGAGTGTTGTTTCCTTTTTTTTTTTTTTTTTGAGCGAGGGTCTCCCTGTAGCCCCAGCTGGCTGGCCTGGAAGTGGCTCTGTAAACCAGGTTGGCCTTGAACTCATAGAGACCCGCCTGTCTCTGCCTCCTGAGTGCTGGGATTAAAGGTGCGCACCATCATGCCCAGCAAGGAGTGCTGTTTCTAAAGAACTAATATAATAAACGTTGTGTAATACTTGTGGTGTGGCTTCCAGGCTGAAGTGATGTGCTGTTAAACAAAATGACCACACTGAGTCATTCTCCTTTGTAGTGGTTCATTAAAGTTTCTAAATTCCCACAGATCTTAAGAACTTTTTGAGATTATTTATTCATGAACAATCTTACTAGCTTCCAAAGTGGACAGAAATATCCTGATAACATAGAGAGACAGACTGAGGGGCTAAGAATCTGTTAAACAACCAGTCTGAGAGTTTATAGGATCAGAGTTGAGGTTAAATACCATCTCAGGAATATCTTTCAATGACAATAACACAGCACTGCAAAAAATGTAATACTTTAAAATATTTTATATACCAAAATAGCTTTAATGATCATTAATACATCTAGCTATTTCACAAAGACTCATCAGAAGCTGAACGCTGGCTTTGATTATTGCAACAATGTTTGACCTACATCTTCATACTCTGAAAAGTCTCAAAATATAATGAAACATTTTAAAATGTTTTATTTATTATTTTTATTTTACACATAGTTGTGTATTGTCTGCATGATACATAAGTGCACCTGTGTTGTGCAATGCCTGTGGAGGTCAAATGAGGGCATTGAATCCTCTGGAATTGGAGTTATAAACAGTTGTTAGCCAGTTGTGGGTGCTGAGAACTGAATCCAGGTCCTCTGCAAGAGCAGCCAGTGCTCTTAACTATTAAGCCCTCTCTTCAGCCCCATTATAAAGAAAATTTTAGGTCCCTTTTTCTTTCTGTCAATTCACAAACTATTTTATTATTCTTTAAAAATTTCCTTATGGAAAAACAATACAGAAACAAATTTCTGTGCTCCAAGGACAACCTCCAGAATCAGATTCTTGAGGGGGCAGGCCTGGAAATCTGCATATTTAGTAAGAAACTTCAAGTAAGCTTAGGAAAGTCTGTATAGCCCCAGGTCTCCCTGTGTTCCTTTTATTTTTCTTAGTATGTCTTTACCTACTTAATGTTCCAGGATAATATTATGATATATATACAGACAGAACAATGATTACTAACTTGCTTGCTTCCAAACACAGACCACAGACAGCATGAATCACATGTAAGAACCCCTCGAACTCTGAGCCAATGGAGTTTACTGTTGGCAGTCAGGCTCAAAGCCACAAGACATTGCTTAAGTTTTCCTTAAGATGTTTCTATGCTAATTCTACCACTCAAGAAGAAGTTTAAAATGCATGCTTATATTTAAATTTTTCACAAGTATTTATTAAATCACAGTGGCAAATATCCAAGTAGAAAAGCTAGGGAAGGGCTGAGGATTTAGTTCTGTGGGAGAACAACTGCCTATGATGTGGAAAGCATGGGGCTTCCCAGCCAAACACAGAGAGAAAGGGGTGGGGGAGAAAAGAGGGATAGAAGGCAAAAGAAAAGACAGAAAAGACAGGAAAATTCTAGACACAATGAAGGAATATTTGAGAGTATTTCTATAGACCCCAGCTACAAAAGGGCAGAATTGGATATGGGTGTAACTCAGTATTACGTGGTCCTATAGAAACTGTGAGGCCTGTGAGGGTGCAGTCACCTGCAACACACACAAACAACACACACACACACACACACACACACACACACACATACACACACACATTCTCTCTCTCTCTCTCTCTCTGAAAAGAATTTTGGTTTCCTAAAAAGAAAGGGGTTAAAAAGAAACAATCCTAAATCAGGGCTCTTTTAAAGGTGTTAGAAATATTTATTTCTGTACTGGAAGTGAAAATCAAATGGCCGCTCTTATTTAAGATGATTTTGTGAATAATTTTAATATGCAGCATTTTAATTGCTTGAATTCTCTGAACTAGATGTTCACTTGATAGCTAAGTAAGTAGATCATTTGCAAGTGCAAACTAACTCCAGCAGTTTCTTTTAAAAAATGAACCACACAGAAAGAAATTAAAAAAAACCCTACCCTTCTAAATTTGTTGTTGTAACTACTTCTTGCTACCAACGGGATTCAGTTCTGATTAGGTCCCTTTGTAGTAAGTAATATTTTTCTATATTCTTCTCAAAGAAAGAAAAAAATACCAAAATCTTCTCAGATTTCCTTTGAAAGTTTCTTAGCTATCTCTGGGAGTCAGAATCATGTTACATTTTTCCACACTCTGTATATTATTATAACATGTTAAGGATATTTTAACAGTGATGCTAAAGTACATATTTAATAGTGAATGCAATAATACAGTCTCAGCTATTCACAGATCCCTCATAAATTTATAGAAAACTGAATTCATTCGAAAGGAGCAGTTCTGGATCTGATCTATTTCCATTGAAATTCAGGCTAGGGGATCAAAAACTCCATATGGAGAACCTAAGGCTGACTTAGCTTTGGAACTGAGTTTAAAACTCCAGGAAGAACTCTATTTTGATTTCAATGTCTGCTGTCTACAAAGAAGAATGGCTAATATTTATATAAGCATAGGGCTCCTGGGGTAGAAAACTGAGTTTAAAGCATGAAGTGAGACATATTTCACTGAGCACTGTGATGGACACTCAGCTTCCCTGTCACAGGAGCCTGGAGATAGACACTCCTTTTTGGGCTTTAGATTCATCCTGGCTGCTTTGCTTCCTCTGGAGGGCTTTTGAACTTGGATTTGACATCTCTTAAATTTATGCTTTCTCTAAATGTAAAGAGGTATTCCTTTCTTGCAGTTTGAGCCTGATGTAGAGTCCAAGCCTAACTTAGATTAAAGAGAAGTTCCTGAGACCTTAGACATACAGTGTTTGTTTTTTACCTTTTTTCTTCTTTTGTTTTTATGAGGTTGATCTTAAAACACCAAAGTGGGGAATAATGGCGTTAGAGACAGGAAGGAAATATTCTTTCTTCTCTTTTTACTAGTATAAAAAGCCCACAAGGGTCTTTTGTAGAACACCCACCTTAGAAGAAGAACACTCTCAAAAGCTATCTTTTTCTTATTAATAGCTTTAGAAGAGACAATTTTCAGAAAAGATGACAGCCTAAAGTATTGCTAATGTCAGACCCAACAACAAGCTAAGTGGTTTATGGCCATATTCCCTGTTTATATGTTATATATAACATATTTATATTATACTACATATGTTTGTCAAAATAGGGGATTTTTATACCAATAAAATGTTTTATTTTTTTTAAATTTTTAAAAATTATTTATTTATTTATTTATTTATTTATTTATTTATTTATTTATTTATTTATTTATTTTTGTATGTGTATGAATGTACTGTCTGCATGCAGGTCTGTGCACCCGTGTCGTGCAATGCCGCAGAGGTCAGAAGAGGGTCTCGGATTCCCCTGGAACTGGAGTTCTCCTGGAATTGGAGTTACAGATGGTTCTTAGCCGCCATGTGGGTGCTGGGGATCGAACCCGGGTCCTCTGCAAGAGCGTCGGTGCTCTTAACCGCTAGGCTATCTCTCCAGCCCCCAATAAAATGTTTTAAAAGGTCATTGTCTCTCAAATTCCAGAATAAAGAATTTGTCACCAGAAAGAGAAAGAAACAGCAGTTCTCAGATGAGACACAAGTAGAAAGAAGCATTCTGACACCAGGGAGAAAGCGTTAAAGCAATGATGAGGGGTGATGAAAACATCTGGATTCTGAACAGAATGGAAGGAAGGGTAAGAACATCTGTAAACACCAGTATAACAAATGACTGATTTTCAAGATTTCTACCTAGAATACTATCTCTGCTTTAGCTCATATAAAATAAACAATTTCAAGACAAATAGCCAAGAAAAATGTAACTAATTCACTTGACAAACTGGGTACTATGTCACAGGCACTATGGGCATACAAGAGGGTAAAAGTCCCTGTCTATGAATACACAGGACATTCTGGAGAGTACAGAATCCTTTTTTTAATTGATAAAATCATACACATCTATAATCTGAAGCTTGCCCTTATGCAATGTAAAATTTGTTTTCTTCTATCAACAAGAATTTCATGAAAATAGCGATTATTTAACTAAAATCTTAGGACACCATGTTTAAAGACTCAGAGATCAAAACACCCTCCCCTTTGAGCAAGAATTCACCTTAGTTTTGAAAATTTCATTCAATCTCTTCTAACAAATAGGGAGTAATTACTGGCAAGGCAACATTTCCTCTTAATATGTTTGATATGATATATTTAGAGCAATAAAATTTATAGTTAATAAAAATTAAGTAGTATTTTCTACAAGTATTGACTTTATATTTTGTAAGATGAAACCACCCCAACGATGCAGATAAAACAACTCCCAGTGCCTACCTTGAACAGTCAGAGTGGCTGATGCTTCAGCCTTCCCCACCATATTTTCTGCAACACAAGTGTATGATCCCATATCACCAGTCATCACCTTCCGAATTTTCAAAGTATGATCATCCCGGATTTCGTATCTGATGACACAATAGAAAATAGCAAAAACTTAAATGGGGTTCTTCTTGAAGGATCCCATGATTATGATTTATCTGGGCATTAAATTGTGTGCTACCATCCCTCTAAACAATTAAAAAATGTGTAAGATGTTTTAACTTCCTAGGGAGAGTTTATTTTCATATGCAAATTAAGCTATTTTCAAAGAGAACATTATTCAGTTAGGTTGGCACTTATTGATTTCCTTGAACTACTTAGGTTAAAATTAAATGGTACCCAAACTTTACTAGTTTCAAAGATTTTTAAAAAATTTTTTTGGTCTTTTCAAGACAGGGTCTCCCTGTAGCCCCAGCTGTCCAGGAACTCACTCTGTAGACCAGGCTGGCCTTGAACTCACAAAGATCCACCTGCCTCTGCCTCCCAAGTGCTAGGATTAAAGGCGTGCACCACCATGCCCGGCGAGCTTTATAGATTTTAATGTTTTAAATGCTCGTAAGAAGGTTACAAACTGTCAGACGGTTTGCTGATAGAGTCGAATTCATATAACCTCATCTGGAGTTTATCTGCCTTACCTTATCTTCCCTCCCCTTCAACACTGGGTTTCTCTTGACACTTCAATGCTCTTTTCAGGCAACCTGACCTTCCTGAGTTAAATAATCTCTGTTGGTCTCTATCTTGACAGATCACACATATACTTTGAACTGCTATTGCTCCTAAGTTTCCCCATCAAGTTCCCAACTGACCAATACTTAGCTTTCTCAAAGTTTTCCGACATTTAATATTTTCATCCTCTAATGTAAACATGATAATCTTTAGTCAGCTCTCTGTATCTAACAAGTCATTTAATGTGTCAGTTTGTTCTCAGAAGTTTTTCTTCAGTTGAAGCCCAGTTTTCCTTGATATCCTAGGTCACAAGAACTTATCTCTCTTATCTATACAACCATGACAATGATGTCCCTGCTCTTGGCCTCTCTATATAGCAGAGTAATATCTATGATGCTAGCAAAAATTAACTTTTCCTTGGATATTCACCCTATTTATTCCAGCCTTTCTGGCTCAGCAATGTTATAAACTGTGATCTGAAATTCTTCACTACTTGAAGATCTCCACCATTTGATCCTCATACCTCCAGGATGACATCTGATTACTGTTTATCACATACTCTACAGATTAGCTATGCTAAACCTGTCGGCCACTGAGAATATATGGTGTTCTTTGTCACATCTCTGTCTATGTTGAAGGGTCCTTATCTGGAGTAGCAGTCTCCTCTTCTTTCCTGCTTATCAAGAGTATATATTACCAAATTATTGCTTATGATTCATATTCCTTTAAGAGGTCTTTCCTGATATTTTCCCCTAAGGATACATAAGCCTATTTATGGGCCAAAAAGTTTGATAATGTTATTGTGTAGCCACCAATGCTTGTATCCCTTTATTAGTTCTTCGAGAGTAGATCATCTATCCCAAAGCTATAATACCAACATTTAGTGGTATAGCCTACTATGCTGTCAGAATGTTCTCCATCGCTGCCTCATCACCAAGTTTTCCCTTGTTATCACATTTGCTCCTCAACATTTTTTAAGGATTTGATGGATATCAAGAAATCTGGTCTTCTATCATTTCCCAGCGATACTACAGCTAATAAAAAGGAAGTCCAATTCTTAGTAGCTCATATTTATGTCTTTAATTCTGTATCATTTCTTTTCTTACAAAATCTCATGCAAGAAGTTACAATTAACTGTTATTTGGCTGAGCAGGAGAAAAATCTCTCTGCAAAATACTACATCTGGAAGGCAGGGCCATGGATGTAGGTTTCTTATGTCAAAGTTTCAGATATCTCCGGGATTCCATCTTGACTCAGACTCCACAGATGATCCTCAACTATGGTGGGAGGACTTCATGATAAATATATTGTAAATTGAAAATAACATAAGTCAAATCAGATTTCATATACCTAACTTTCCATACAGCCCAGCTTAGTAACACAGCATAACACAGAGTACTTGTTTTCTGTTTATATTTTGGGAAACGGGACTGTTGCTGCAGTCAAGGATCAAACGTATCCCAATTCTTATTATCCCGGGAAAATATTAGAATCTGGTTTGGTTTATAGAGTATAAAAATTAAATAAAAATTCTAGGTCACACTACCAGAGGTAAGGACTCTGACACTAATAGCATGTATGGTCTGATTAGAAAGAGAAATTCCGAGTTGGTAAGCCACACCGTTAAACTCTGATCCGAACCTGGACTTGGGCAGTTCTCCGTCATCTTTCCTCCATCGAACTGTAGGCACGGGGTCTCCTCGGGCCTCACATTTAAATTCTGCACTGTCATCCACAGTTACTGCCAAATTACTGGGTCTCTTCACAAATGATGGTCTCTCTAGAGTTAAAAAGAGACACCTCAAGATAAAAGATGAACGAACTGAAAATCCTTCAGGATATTTGCTGAGAAGAAAAATTGCATTTGGAATATTTCTTATTCCACGTTACTTGGTGAATCTTCTCCCCACTTCCCTTTCTCCAAATACTGGATTAATGATAATTCTTTTTCCCTTATGTTAAAGGTTATTTATACTTAGATTAAAGATGATTTTCTCCTTTGCAAAAATATACATAATAATAAGAGTATATTATACAGGAATGAGTTGAAATTAGATAAAAATACACTTACCTAAAACAGTTAGCTCTGCGACTTCACTCTCACGTTCCCCAACCATGTTGGTACCAACACAAACGTACTTGCCAGCATCACTTTTACGGGTATAAGTGATCATGAGCTTTCCTCCTCGTATCTTAAAAACAATTGGACATGAATATGATTAAAATACCTTTAACTGTTTATGAGATAGAGATCTACATAAATGAAGTCTGCTTTCTAAACAACAAATCAAGCCAAGCAGTTGGTTTGTACTATTTACTCTATTTGGGGGGGAGTGTGGTTATTTTTTGAGACAAGTTCTCCCTTTAGTCCCAGCTGGCCTGGAACTCACTCTGTAGACCAGGCTGGCCTTGAACTCACAGAGATCCACCTGCCTCTGTCTCCCAAGTGCTAGGATTAAAGGCATGCACCATCACACCTGCCTGTATTGTCTCTTTTCATAAGTAGTAAGCTTAAACAGAATTAATTCTAAATGCACAATATAGATAGCCAGGTGTGGTGGCGCACGCCTTTAATCCTAGCACTTGGGAGGCAGAGGCAGGCGGATCTTTNTCCACCTGCCTCTACCTCCCAAGTGCTAGGGTTAAAGGCGTGCGCCACCATGCCCGGCTGAACTTTTTCTTTATCTAAGCCAGGACCAATAAAATGCGAGATAGTGGTTAAGAGCACTGGTGCTTCTTGCAAAGGACCTGGGTTCAATTCTCAGCACCCACATGGTGGCTAACAACCACTGGTGACTCTAGTTCCTGGGGATCTGACACGCTTTTCTGACCTGTGAGGGAACTATAAACAGGTACACTTACATACATGCAGCTATACTCATAAATAAAATTAAAAAAATATATTTTTAATTTTATTTATTATGTGTATGAATGCACTGTCTGCATGCAGGTCCGCGCACCCGCACCGCGCAATGCCACGGAGGTCAGAAGAGGGCTTCAGACTCCCCTGGAACTGGAGTCAAAGACGGTTCTCAGCTGCCACGTGGGTGCCGGGGATCGAACCCGGGTCCTCTGCAAGAGCAGTCAGTGCTCTCAACCGCTAGGCCATCTCTCCAGCCCCTAATTTGATATATTTTATAAAGGTTTATAACAGTTATAAGATACATTATTTAAAATGTTATTGTCATAAACACTTAAATATTTGATAATACAAAGAAGAAAATAAATGTCACAATACATTTTGAAAGTTAAAAAACTATTAATATTTTGAAAGTTAAAAAACTATTAATATTTTGTGAATTTCTTTATCTCTCTCTGAATGAATACATATAATTTATATACACATATATACCATCAATAAATATATACATATATAATAGCTATATAAATATGTGCAGTGACACAATTTTAATAAAATAGGATCATGTGACATTTGCTCTATAGCTGGAAAATCAAGCCTTCTTGACTGTGAACTATGGGACAAAGGAACCCCTAATTCCTCTTCATAGCCCTAGAACATACCACAATGCCTCAAAAAAGTAACAAGTTTCCTGAGAAGGCAGTGACATGGCCAGTGTCATGAAACAAATTCCACAAGGCTGAGATTTCAGGCAGGGTCTTTGTCTTTGTGAGCTTCAAAAGGGCAGTAAATATACAATCTGACTCATGATCATAATTACAGTTTAATAAATTTGCATTTAATAAACTTGAATTATTGGAATTTAGAACCGGCTGAATATCATAAAATATCCAGATCCTCCCCAAACCTACTGTCTCTTTTTATTTATTCTGAAACACTCATATAAAACATTTCCAAAATTTGGGAGAAAACATTCTTTCCAGCAAAATTCAGGACAAAACCTCTAAGATTGCAATAGAAGGTATTCAAGGATTCGTCTTGTGTGTCCTTTGGACTAAATACAGAACTTCTCTTACATATAAGGATCTAAGCATGACTGCCCATGCATACTTAGGTAAGGAGTTCATTTCAGAAGGTACAACACAGTACTAAAGTTATAACAAAATAAGAGGAAGCCAACAGAAGCCTTAAAGATTCCTTTTGATAAGAAGTCAATAAGTCAGCACGCTTGTCTCGCCTACCACATGGGTGCTGGGAACTGAATTCAGGTCCTCTGGGAGAGCAGTAATTGCTCTTAACCACTGAGCAATCTTTCCAGGCCCAACAACTCCTCCTCCTCCTCCTCCTCCTTCTTATGTCTATGAATGTTATGCCTACATGTATGTAAGTGGGCCCATGTCATGCAGTGCCCATAGAGAACAGAAGAAGGCGCTGGACTCCCTTGAACTAGAATTACAAAAGGTTGTTATCTGCTATATGGGTCCTGGGATACAACCCAAGTCCTCTGCAAGAACAGCCAGTGTTTTTAACCACTGACCCATCTCTCTAATACCCCAAGTTCTTATTTTTTATACCCATAGATTAGTGTATCTTTTCCCTCACATCAGAGAATCTTCTTTTTTTTCTTTCAGTAGATAGTGATTAAAACAGAGACCAAGAACTGGTCAATGTGCAGAGAATAAGAGACTGGAATGCTCAGCTCTAGACATCTGTACCATAGTACTTCCCCTCAAGGTTTAGGCATCGTTGAGGAGGAGGGGACAGAACGGTCATAAGAACCAGATGGATGGAAGAAGCTCATCAAGTGCCACACCTAAGAGAGAGAGAGAGAGAAAGAGAGAGAGAGAGAGAGAGAGAGAGAGAGAGAGAGAGAGAAATAAGGAGGTGGAGAAGAGAGACAGAGGAAGCCCATGAAATTGAGATAGGAGGGAGATGGGGGGGCCTGGAGGGGAGGGAATGCCGGGTAAATTAGGTTCAAACACATTATAAATATGTATGAATATTAAACGAGATAGTTAATAAAAAAGAAAATATAACAAAAGAAATATTCCTTCATAGATGGCAGAGATAGAAATTGATAAAAGTACAGGAAGAAACAACACTGTGAAGCAAGAATTAAAAAGATGTGTGAGGCTCTGCAGCCAAGACTTTAACCCCAGCACCAGGAGGCTGAGGCAGGCAGATGCCACCCTGATCAACCTAGTGCCTTCCAAGCCAATTGGGACCACAAGGAGACCCTATCTCAAAAAACAAAACAAAACCCCAAAACACACACAGAAGCAAAGCAATAACAACAAGAAAGAATGGAAGAAAATAATAGCCTTCAATTTGCACAAATCAAATTGATGTTGACGTCATGGCAATGGTTATGTTGAAAAGGAGCTTTCCAAAAGTCACAGTTGTATGGTTCATGATTACAGACATGGAGACACAGTGGCCTTTTGTATTCATTTAGAAAAGGAACAGGAAAACAGGGTACCATCACCTTGATCAAATAATGTTCCTACTTTCAAACAGTCACATTACTATCCATTAGCATTTTGTGTCATCATATAAAATAATGATGCCAAACTTATGGTGACTTTCTATGTGGAAAATTGTGATGTTCCCTACATTTCCTCTTTCTAAATAGAAAGGAAAAGATATGTCTAGCACCCACAAAACACTCTAAATGTGAAAACAGTACTATTTAAAACAAGCTAAGAAATGTTCCTTGGCAGGTCTCTTCCTGCAGCTGGATTTGACAGCCAAATTGTAAACCTATCAAAAACTAGTTTGTATAGTGAACAGACACAGTGCTAAACACTGCACTGTAGCAGAGCTACTTCAATTAACATAATCCAGGCTGCAGAGAAGCAGAATTTGCTAAGCTTTCAGACAATATGCTGGCATGCGGCCTGTGTCAAAAATCCAAGGCAGGGGTCTTACTTCCTCATTACTATGTACCTTACCAACCCACAGCAGTAACCACATTAGAGCCCCATTTCCATAAGTACTAGACAGGCCTTTAAGGGGGGCCTCAGCTATGTACATACTTGATGAAAGCAAAGAAAAAGGAAAGGTCCCAAGGGTCTTGGTTCAGTACAGGAAGGAGACAGAGCAGGGGAGAGAAGGTGCTAAAGATTTTCAACTCTCAAAGTATCTTTAACCTTGGTATTTTTCTTTGGAACAATCTCCAGGTTTGAAAGATGTTTTAGAGATATTAACATGCAGAAACCCTTCATGTAGTGGATACATATTATTTTAATACAGGAGGAATTTTCCCTATGAGAGACTAGACATAATTATTTTTCTTAGGAGTAAAAAAGTCCTCTCCAAGAATTAAAAGGTTTCTTCAGAGCAGGAGGAAATCTCTTTGTCTAATTTTTTTTTTAATCTCCTTTGTGGAACTGTTTACTGAGCAACAATACAGAAATCCAATATAAGATACCGCTATTCCACCTAATGTGAAGACAACAGTTTCATATCTTTACAAAAGCCAAGTAAACAATAATCAATATTCTTATTTTTCAAATACAGGAGGAAGAAAAACTAATTATCCTGTATACATAGGAGCAGCCTTCTTGAAAATAAAGAAAAAAACAAAAAAAGAGGGCAGGTAGTGAGACAGAAAGAAGGAGGGAGGAAAGGAGAGAGGAAGGGAGGGAAGGGAGGGTGGGAGGGAGGGAGGGAGGGAGGAAGGAAGGAAAGAAAGAAAGAAAAAAGAAAGAAGAAAGAAAGAAAGAAAGAAAGAAAGAAAGAAAGAAAGAAAGAAAGAAAGAAAGAAAGAAAGAAAGAAAGAAAGAAAGAAAGAGAGAGAAAGAAAGAAAGAGAGAAAGAGAAAGAAAGACTGAATTAAGTACTTTTTTTGTCAGCTGCCCTGTGGGGTAGAAGCAGTTAGTGCTCCCAATCAGAAATGGAGATGAACTCAGCATGAACTCCTTGGTCTGTCTTCATTTTCTGCCCTAAAGCAAGTCAGATGATTTGCAGTGTCTGTTATAGGAGTTTTTCAGGCATAATCTCCTCAATATTCTCCATACACCTCTAGGTCCACACACTAAACTGACTGGGGCTAATTAACTGGTTTGGCTATATAAAATCTTTTCTGCTTTTAATTACATTAACTTAATGTGACTTGAATTCAACAGACCAAAAACAAAACCGCTGATTATATTAAGGGCTTCAAAGATGATTTCAAATTACTAACCGCTAAACTGTCCTATAATTTATCTCATTTCCTTTAATAGATTTTTACATTCAGAAACCCATGTCCTTTGGAAGTCCTATTTAAGAAATATATTTGAACAATAAAATAATAAAACACTGATTTAGAGAAAGAGAAAGATATTTCAAGTAATATATATATATATATATATATATATAAAACAGATAGATAAATATTCTAACACCAATAAGATATTATGTAATAATTAATTTTCACAGAAGACCAATGACTAGTAAATACATTAGTAAGAAGGCATTTACTTAGGGCTGGAGAGACAGCCTAGCGGTTAAGAGCACCGACTGCTTTTGCAGAGGACCTAGGTTTGATCCCCAGCACCCACATGGTGGCTAATAACTGTCTGTAACTCCAATTCCAGGAGAACACTAGTTCCAGGGGAATCCGACACCCTCTTCTGACCTCTGCGGCATTGCACGACATGGGTGCACAAAGCTACATGCAGACAGTACATTCATACACATACAAAAATAAATAAAATTTAAAAAAAGAAGGCATTTACTTGTGTTATTAACATGAAGATAAGTTGTCTAACGTACCTGGACTTGGAAATTGTGTGTGTGTGTGTGTGTGCGTGTGTGTGTGCATGTGTGTGTGTGTGTGTGTGTATGTGTGTTTGTGTGTGTGTTGTGTGTAAAACAGGATTTTTTATTGTGGAATCATTTTTATGCTGTTTTGTAAATTGAAATGAGAGGTTTTTGAATTATAATATCTTAAACAATTTCCCACTACGTCACCTCAGATAGGACATTTCTTTACAGCAATGCTGTCAATTCTACCAGGAGGCCCAACCCAGGACCCAAAGACTAACAGCATGCTGTTGTGAACTGGTAAAGTACTCTGCAAGGGCCCCTAGTGATAAGGATCTTCAGGTAACCCAGATGACCAGTCACACACTGTCTCCAGACACACTGTATGTCAGTTTTATTTTTTCCAGAATTTTTTCGAGTAATTTATTTACTCTGTGAATTATACGTGGGCAAACACATATAAGTGTGTGGAGAGGTCAGAAGAGAAAGCTTCTGGGGGTTGATTCTGGTAGAGCCTTTACTTGCTGAACCTTCTTGCTGGCCCTGCGAGATAGTTTTATAAGGTCTCCTGAGACTTCATTCAACAAAAGCAACTTTTTGTTTTAATTTAAAATTTGGCACTAATTCAATCACAGTAACAATAATAAAATTAAAACATGATAGCTTGTTTGAACATGGAACCTATAAAGAAAGAGAATTATACTTTATAATAGAGCTACCAGAATAACTTTTTTTCTTTTTTTTTAGTTCTTTTGAGACAGGGTCTCCCTGCAGTCCCAGCTGGCCCGATCTCACTTTATAGACCAGACTGGCCTTGAACTCACAGAGATCTGCCTGCCTCTGCCACCTGAGTGTTGGTATTAAAGGCATGTGCCATCATGCCTGGCTTACAAGAATAATTTTAAAGTTTACTGTTCAGCAGTTCAGATGAAAGGAATCGCATCTTCTAACTCACACTATCCTGCCTTTCAATAATAATGCGAGGTGGGTTAGCACACACCTGTAATCACAGTAGTCCAGAGGCAGAGGCAGGAATATTATTGTGGATTGAAACCAGCCTGTTCTAAATAGTGAAGTCCAGGTCAGCCTAGGCTCTATATAGGGGAAACCCTATCTCAAGATAAAAACAATAACAATAATGACAATAATGATGCCTTATTGGATTTGAAATGATGCAAAAACACTGATGGTAGCATAATTCTATTGTACAAATGACAAGGGACTGGATAAACAACCCAAACTGCCCCATAGTGACAAAAAGTATAGTCAAATAAAAGATAATTTAGGTAATTCTGACTGCACAGAGTATCAAAGGAGGTACATTAATTCTTTTGGGATCATTTTTCCTATTCAAATCCTGAATTAATCTGTCCAGTTAGAACAGTTTTAATCAAAAGCCACATTGTATATATGTTCAGTAATTGTAATTTAATATTATATGTAGGTAATTTATATTTATGATTATATCTATATTAATACTTTTTTCCTTGAAACATAAACACATGAAGTTTTGATAAATTTCCACCATAAAAATGATTGACATAATATTGTTACCATCAATATTCCGCTTAAATATAAGAATAAATCTCAAGAGTTAAATTATTATTTTTATTTTATACATATGAGTGTTTTGCCTGCATGTATGTAAGTCACCCAATGCCTGTGGAGGTCAGAAGAGGACCTTGAATTCCACTGGAACTGGAGTTATAGACAATTGTTAGCCACTGTGAGGGTACTGGGAATTGAACCCAGGTCTTCCTCAACAACTGGCATTGTTTTTAAGCACTAAGCCATCTCTCCAGCCCCTCAAGAGTTAATTTTTATACATTCTCCTTATTGATGTGGATTTTTTAATTTTTATTTATTTATTTATTTATTTATTTATTTATTTATTTATTTTATGTGTATGAATGTACTGTCTGCATGTAGGTTTGTGCGCCCGTGTCATGCAATGCCGCGGAGGTCAGAAGAGGGCGTCAGATTCCCCTGGAACTGGAGTTCTCCTGGAATTGGAGTTACGGATGGTTCTCAGACGCCATGTGGGTGCTGGGGATCGAACCCGGATCCTCCCCAAGAGCAATCGGCACTCTTAACTGCTAGGCCATCTCTCCAGCCCTATTGATGTGAATTTTATCCCGCAAACAGCACTTTAAATCATATTGCATGCCTATGACAAAACACTCTCATATTTAAATCTAAAGGCACATGTGTTTAGATTAATAGTAGTAATTAACTAGAGTCACTCAAATCACAGTTCTAACTGGCAAAGTTAATTATAAGTTAACTTTTTCAAGTATCCAAAAAACCTGTTAACTGTTCATTTTCCCCAAACATTTTCATTTCTCTTTGTGACATTTCATTCTGAAACACAGGAACCTGCAACTGGGATACATAAAGGACAGGTAGGAGTTGGGGGCTATGGAAGAGGAAGGAGAGATGAACTGCTAAAAATGTGTCCCACTGAAGTCTTTTGATTAGAGATATTCTGGTCCCATGCAATCCTTACAAAGGCTGTTAGGGGAAGTTGTCATGTACTCATGACCAGACATAAAAGGGGTACAGCTGAGCCCTGAGATGTGTCAAAAGTAGATAACAGATGATTGGTAATATTGACCAGATTTTATTTACTGTAGACTATAAAGAAATGAAACCAGCGAGATTTCAATCTCACCATAAAAATATTCAACTTGACAGTGAGAAATATTCATCCTTGTTTTACAAATCCATTCATTAGTCAATTTTTAAGCAAAGTCCATTTAATTTTCTGTAGCCTATTTAAAATGTCAATAATGCTCCTGAGAATTGGACACCCATACAAAATAGACTTCCATAAAAGACGGTCAGGCATCAAGCAGCACATGCACTGGAAAGGAAATATGAGGAAAAATGGAAAGCAATCCAATACTCTTTCTACATTTTCCCTGGTGACAAAAGAGACCATGGCAAGGAAATAAAAGCAGGGATTGGGGGAACCAACTTTAAGTCTTTCAACTGCTTTTTAAGAGTAGAATTAGGGGGAAAGTAGGCAATTAGGATCTCTCTATTGTTATTCTATATTTGCTTGGGCTACGTACATTCAAGAGCAGATGATCCAATTTCATTTGTTTGCCAGTACACTTTACAATGCCGTTTGAAAACCGACATGAACTCATCTAGGAGTTTAAACACACTTGATTATTGGAAAGAAGCAACAAGAGACTCATGCAGAAAAAGCAATTATCCCAATGGGAGCACATGGCTCTTCACACAGCTTGGGGGACTGCCTGCTGAGAACACTGGCTCAGAGAGTTCCCTAGGATTGGGGCAACTGCAATTCTCCGTTACTTCCATCTCCCTTACTGCACTTCATTTCTTCCTCCTAGCAGTTTCTAAATTGCGAGCTGGCTGTTTGTGGCAGCAGAAGCACACCTATGATAATTTGATGACAGACTACATCTAGGAAAGCTGCATTGCTAATTGCAGGCAAGTGGGAGGCACCCTGTGGAGACACAGTTAAGTTACAGGGAGAGGACAGGCTTCATTGTGAAGCTATAAATTAAGACTTATCTTATTTCGTGTACATCACAAGAGAACTAATTCACCAATCTTTATTTCAACAAGGAATAACAGAAGAAACACAGTCTTATAAACACCTACCTAATTTGCTTGGTTAAGTGTGTCTCAAAGTGAAAATGAAGAATAAAATTAGGCATTTTCTTTTGCAAACCCATTTTCTTGGGCCATGTAGGTATGTAGTCTAAAGCAATCAGCAGAGAAAACCCCCAGTCATTTATAATTTTTTTTTTGGTCTTTCTGAGACAGGGTCTCCCTGTAGCCCCAGCTGGCCTGAAACTCTCTCTGTAGACCAGGCTGGCCTTGAATTCACAAGGATCCACCTGCCTCTGCCTCCCAAGTGCTAGGATTAAAGGCCTGTGCCACATTCTTAAGTCCAGCTGGCAATGGTGAACTGTTTGATGAAATGGACAGAAGATGATCCAGAGAAGGCTTTTAGTAGATTCCCCAGGTGTCTGGTTCCCAAGTCATTTAAACTGGAACTCCAAAGTGGATCCTGTAAAATGCATGCCTTATAAAGAGTGGTATTGTCATAAAACAGCTTTGGTAAGCTATCTCCTAAAAGCAAGTACACTGATTGGTTTTTACCTCTATGAAAATTCTGGGCAGAATTCACAGTAGTATTCAGTTTGGATAAGAAAAATTAATTCAGTGCATAGGTACTAAATTTAATGTATTATTTCCTTCACATGTCTCATGAAACAATGTCCTGCTGTTTTAAAGGTAAAAACAAAGTCTTATGGGCAATTTTCACTCTCCCACAAAACCAGGTTTGCTTTTTATCACCTCATCCAGCCATCTGGCTATAATTCTGAATTTACATATAGTCACTGTTGAGGCAGCCTGAAAAAAGAATCTATGGAGGAATTATGACTATGCTCTAGAAATAAAGATGACAAATGTTCATAGTATTTGAGAAGAGAAAAGCTCATTTTCAAACTCTTGGCTCTTTCAAGTTACTTGTAGAGCAGCTGAAAATACTTTTCCAACAGTCAATCCGTTTTTCTCTCTGTGGGTTCTTAAAGCATACTTGTTCTCTATAGTTTTGCTCCAGTGTGAGAAGTTCCTTCACCACTGAATAGTTCACAAAGATAATGCCTTTTCCAGAGACACTGTGTAATTTGTAATATTACTCTGGAAATTTAAGTTCACTTACATTCTGAAGAAGACATAAAACCACAGTAAAGGCAATCAAGGTTGACTATACCAGAGATTCTTGGATTTGGAAATTCTCAATGACCAGATTTACTTCAAAAACTGTATTTTTAATTTGCAAATAAAAGATCAATAAAATGATTTAGTACCTTAATTCTCATTCTATATAAGTAGGAACACATATTTTCAGCTCAGAACACAAAAGGCGCTTGTAAATAAAAGCTTAATTAATTCATTAATCAGAAGTTTGGGGCTCACTAATTAGGTGTCCATAGTAAACCCCATACAGCTAGTTTCTTCCCTCTGTTGTTGATCACAAGACTGTAGAATCTAGCTTAGTGACTTGGTGATTCTGCAACTCATTTAATGAAGGACACATGATTAGAAGCCAAATAACTCCTATGTTCCTCAATACTACATTTGTTAAAACAAATGAAAATATATCTATGGACATCTTAATTGGAATTATGTTCATTAAGTTACCTATAAAGAGAAGAAAATATAATCAATTTGAGAAGGAAAGTTTGAACTAGAATTTAAACTTGAGCATTATCCTCTGAACTAATGATGAATTCATGTGCACATGAAAAGTAAAATTAAGTATATTTTTCCCACCTCTATTTCTATACTGATCTATGAAAACAAAACAAAAGAGGAAATTATTTATTTAAAAAATAGTTCAGGGGCCAGAGAGATGGCTCATTGGCTCTTGTAGAGGACCTGTGTTCAGTTCCTGTTATCCTCAGGGTAGCTATCATCTGTAACTCCAGTTCCAGAGAATCTGACACCATCTTCTGACCTCCATGTGCACTGAATAACACAGGTACACTCATACCCATAAAATAAAAAAAAATAAAAAATAGTTCAAGTAATTTGAATTTGTATCAAATACATACTTTCGCAATCGTAAGAATGTCAGTTGTGTGGCCAAGACAAAAACATGTGTAAGAGAGAAATGCATTACAAAGAGCACAGGGGGGTGTTTGACATATTGAATTGTTCTGACCTAAGACTAAATTATAACTATAAATTATAGTTATATATGTGGGAACTTGTAGTTAAAAATTAGAATTTTTGCACGGGTGCGCAAGCCTACATGCAGACAGTACATTCATACATATACAAAAATAAATAAAATTTAAAAAAAAAGAAAAAAAAATAGAATTTTGTGAAACTTAGGTTGCTTTCAGACCCAAGTAAGACAAGGTTTTAACATTACTAAGTGGGAAAGTTTGTACCAGAAACGATACCTTCCCAGGGGGAAGCTTAAGGCACAAAATAAAATCAGTGGTAAAACTCAATAGACCATCTTTTTTTTTTTTATTATCTTCCCACATGGTAAGTAGTACACTATGACTTTGTCTTTACCTTAGCATTTAAGATTCACAGTGTTTACATAGAAAACATATTATCTGAATTTTTAGACAGGAACTGGATATATAGGATTCTCATGATGTTAGCCATCTGCTCTTCAGAAAATCCTTAATATTTTATTTTTAAAGTATTTTGTTATTTTGATTTTATGTGTATACAGTGTACTGCCTGCATTTCTGTTAGTGCACCTATGTCATGCAATGTCAGGCAGGTGATAAGAGGGCCTAGGATATCCTGGAACTGGAGTTACAGTTGTTAGCCACTGTGTTGGAGCTTTTAACTACCAAATTACCTATCTAGCCCCATATTTTAGAATTTAGTTTATATCAGACTCTTTTATACACCATTGTGAAAACATATTCAAATTCTTATCACTTTATACCACAAAATATTTGTGTTTAAATTCTTTGATGTTTGTATGGGCATAGCTGCTTGCACATTGGTTTTACATGAAGGATGCTTGTATTCATTACTTATTATTAAAAAATCAAATAAAAAAGAAAAAGATAAAAGAAGCACATTCTTGTAAAATTCCCAGGATTAACAAACCATTTATAGGAGCTGGCAAAATCCAACCATGAAAAATCCCTTCTGTTTCAATGTGTTTTACCAAAATACTGATATTTTGAATTATTATTGCCTTAAACACAGGGGAAAGGGTCTAAATGTGATCAACATGCATTTTATGAAATGCACAAAAATTCAATGAAAATTAAAAAATAATTTCTCATAAAAAAAGAAATTTTAAATGACAACAAAACTCCAAGTGAAAACATCTAAAAAAATAAAATTATGTCCTATGTGCACAAGGCCATTGATGGTTTTGTGTGTAATTAATCACACAAAACATGCACCATCAAGTCTATGGCAAGTTTAATAAATATCCTACTGAATTCAAATAATGATCTGAATGACTCTTGTGTTAATGAAAATTATGATGTCTCAACACCTGCTGTATGTATCACATTGCTGTATGTATTATCTTTAATTTTTTTGTCTTGTCTTTAATTTTTACAACCTTCTCAAGGTGAAGATACATTTTTCCATTTTTGTACGAGACAACTAAAGAAACTTGCTCTAGATTCCATTCTACACATACCCGAAGCAAAGTTTCTCCAGAAAGCCTCTCAGAGATGAGGAGCTTTTCTTTTCTTTCCCTTGTGGTTTCCCATTCCACAAGGTACATATCAGCAATATCATGCAAAAATGTATAGATCCTGAGGCCAAAGGGCTAGATGAATAAATAGATGTGACCAGTGGGCTTCCACAGTGTGTCACATTCAAGGTCCCCCTTTCAACATACTCCATCTTTAAGCCTGCCTGATTCAGAGAATCAGCCTAATTGCCCTTAAACCATCTAGTTATCAGGAAAAAAATGCATCTGTACAGTACATATGCATAGGCTATTTGTAGGAGATGTGGAGTTAGGCATACATCCCTTATTAGTTACTGTACAGAGAAAATGGCTCTCTTAATTCCAGGTGACCATGTTTATTATTATAGTGTGTTTAAGGTTAAGCAGAACATTTACAAGCTTCTCAAATAAAAATGAGTAAATGTGACATGATCTTTTATAAGCATGATGCAAGGTACAATATGGTCACGTGACACATCTAGGTGACAGAAGAGTGCCACCATGAAGGTTAAAAAGCAGCATAAGAATTAATGGACTCCTGCCGGGAGTGGTGGTGCACGCCTTTGATCCTAGCACTTGGGAGGCAGAGGCAGGCGGATCTCTGTGAGTTCAAGGCCAGCCTGGTCTACAGAGTGAGTTCCAGGACAGCTGAGGCTACAGGGAGACCCTGTCTCAAAAAGACCAAAAAAAAAAAAAAAAAGAATTAATGGACTCCTTACTAAATTACACTATCCATTCGAGGAGACAAATTTCCATTATTTTCAACCAGTATCATATAAAATTGAGCTCAACTGCTCTTGAAATTTTCCCATACAAGAGGATCTAAAACATGAGCCTGTTTCTAATGTGATAGGCCTTGAAGTTTCACAAGCACCTAGATTTTTTTAAGATTTAGGAAGAGAAAAATCGGTACCATCTGGTAGTAATTTTGTTAATGCTCACCAGATTATTGTACAAGTGTATGATTTATCATATTATCATATTCTTTGGTTTTAAGGAGATAAAAACTGAAGTGCTCAGATGTTAGCAATCGCAATTTGGTTTAAGCAACTGGCCCTTTAAACAAAGGAAAGCAGAATAAGCATTAGATTAGAAGAGACCTTAGCCTAGGGATCAAAATTCAAGCTTATTCTCAGAGAACATCTACATAAAACTGGTGACATGGACACCATGGAGAATAAAGATAATTTGGCTGAGTATAAATAATAAAAAGAAAATCCTGGGTCTCTTGAAAGGGTTCAGATTAAAAGAATTTTAAAACTTACTGTCTTAAAATATTTGATTTTTTAATTTGGATCCTGATTTAAAAAAAAAAAAAAAGACTGCCTGTACAATCAAGTGCACCTTTGGAATGTACTAAAAAGAAGATTACAATTCATTTTGTTTGAAGTAAACAGAAAGAAACAAAATGCCTGGCCACTAAGAACAATCACAGAGATAACAACTGATTGGACAAGCAGACTGTGTAAGCACAAAAGAATTACCAACAAGGGCACTGATGTGAATGAACTATGTTCCAATTTAAAGATAAGATTTAAAAACAATGCTTTAGGTAAAACTTTAAATTATATTTCTTGAGGAACATTTCTGTTGAGATTAACAGAACATGGAAAATGAATCAAGCTGGTTAGAACACCATCCTTGAACCCACAAAAGGTTGTGCCTTTAATTTGGCAAGCTGCTTTAACCTATAATTAAACAAAGTGCTCCCAGACAGTAGTAAAATTCCACAAGTCCATGGCAATTTGGAGAAATGTAATGGCCTGATCAGATATATCAAAGTGCTTAAAACTGAGGGAGCTAAGCTCTTGAATAAGTGCATATTGTAAGCAAAAATTAAAGGGGGAAACCAGATTTGTGTGTCTGCTTTCTGTGTTAGAGTAGCAGGCTACTCTCAAATTGCTGCTTCTGGAATTGCCTTCAGCCATGTGTGTTCGCTGTGTAGTGTTATAGGATTTCTGATTAGTGTACCCCACTGATAATTACTTTGAATTATGTAGTCTACCTCTTCAGGGGTGATTAGAAGAATTTCTGAGAGCCTTTGTCCTCTGAAGGATCCACTGTGACTAGAGGATTGGGGATGCTAACCAGAGACAGAATTACATGATGACTTAAGCAGATCTGGGAGGCAGTCTCCATGTTGTCTAACATTACTCTGATTAAAACCAACATTAGGTTGGGCCAAGTTTGTGAAAAATAGTCAAACTCGTTTTGAGGAAACCTATTTTGGAAAAAGAATTCAGCAGAACAGAATGTTTTCAAGAGATTTGGTAAAATACTATCAACATGCAAAAAAACCCCAGCAGGATAAATTGTCAATACTCTACAATATAAAACTGTTGAGATCATTCAGATGCCTCACATATGAGAAGACACATGGAAATTCAACACATATATTCTATGGACCCATGGGAAAACTGCATTTTTTTCCTTGCTTTCTTTTTTCAGTATTGGGGATCCAATCTAGAGTCAAATGCATGCTAGACAAGCATTCCTCTGAAGAAATTGTCTCTCCATCAGTTAAAGCCCATGCTACACATGTTTGATGACACGACTTGGATCCCTGGAATCCAAGTAAAAACAGCTGGATGTGGTGGCATGAATCTGTCTCACTAGTCCTGTGGGGTGATGGGAGGCCGAGACAGGAGAACTAGCTGGAAGTTCAGCCAAAAGTTCGTAGGCCAATATGCAGTGCAGTGATGAGAAACAGTAAGGGAGACTGCCTCAAAACACTATGAAGAGAACTTACTCCTGCAAAGCTGTCCTCTGAACTACACAACGCACGCATGCGTGCACACACACACATGAAAAAATAGGTGCTGTGCTGTAGAATTGGATCAATAGGTTAGAGATCTTGTTGCTGTTACAGACAACTCAAAATCAGTTCCCAGCACCCATGTACTGCAGCTCATAGCTGCCTGTGTCTCTGGACTTAGGGTATCTGACACCTTCTTCTAGCCTCCAAAGGGACCCCATACACACACACACACACACACACACACACACACACACACACTCACAAATAAAAACTAAGTAATCTTTAAGAATAGTTTACAGTTTGGCATATGAAAAAGAGGCTACAGAGATCAGACTCTCAAAAATCAGTATTAAGGTCAGCATCTAAAATTTTCAATGCACATCTAACACATGATTAAAGAAATGCTAAAGCAGTAACCACATTCTCATTAGAATTATATTTGTACTGTCATCCAGCCTTACTGGTATGCTAGAACTGAAAATGCCTTTGTTTATTATAATCCTTTTGAAAGACAGCTTTGCCTTCACAAGTGCACCAGGGACATTGTCTGTCTTTATTTTAGTTTTGTAATCAGGTATGATGAATGTATGTGTAATTATCTTTGTAGATTTTCAAGTTTGTCAAAGTGTCAGAATACTTCTTTAAAATCACCCTTTCCAAATCAGCCTTCCTCATCTGAATCACAGACTTTCTCAATTCCCCTAAGGGAAGCATGCATAACTAGAAGTGTTATAGATGCATGGGAAAAAAGTTGATTCATTCTAAACAGTTGATGCCTTAGGGTAGTAAGACATATTCCCTGTGAAATTCACAGCTGACTATTGCATTTCACATCAGAGTTGTACATAGATTGAATCTGTTTCCTTATTTCAGTATTAGTCTATATTCTTAACTTACTTATAATGTTCACTTCAACAAAGTATTGAACATGGTTTGGTGGAAATAGCAATAGTCTCACAGCTGTGAATCAGGTGCAGATGCAAATGTAGGCAAAGGACACATAAGACTGGGTGTACTTTTATATCTACTTTAAACATTATAACTTTCTTTTAAAATATTTTATTTATACTGGATGCGGTGGTGCACGCCTTTAATACTAGCATTCGGGAGGCAGACGCAGGAGGATCTTTGTGCATTCAAGGGTAGCCTGGTCTACAGAGTGAGTTCCAGGACAGCTGGGGCTACAGGGAGACCCTGTCTCAAAAAGACCAAAAAAATGTATTTTATTTATTATTTGAGTTTTATTTAAACGACTGTCTGCATGTATGTAAGTGCACGCATCTAATGACTGTGAAGACTAGAAGAGGGCATGAGATCTCCTGGAACTGGAGTTACAGACAGTTGCCACTTAGCTGCCAGTGAATGCTGGGGCCCAAACCCAGATCCTCTGGAAGATCATCAAACATGTTGAGCCACCTCTCTGGCCCCATGATTCTCTTACATATTCAGGAAATGACAATTGTTATAGTATAAGCAGTTCTCATATTTGTCTCCTGTCAAGATTCGATAGCTAATTATATTTAGGGTCCATATAGGTTGAGTAATCCACTGCAATCTAGAATATCTAGGAGCATAGAATGTCAATATGCATAATGACAGGTATTTTCTCATCATATTTCCACAGCACAATGAATAAATATAGGTATTAATAGAGAATTCATTTGAGAAACATGAAAAATTAAATTCATGCAGATCATGTACCTGCCATAAGCTCATGAATATAAGTGTTGAAATCTAAAATTGTAAGGTGGTCTTATAATGTTCAAACATGCATTTTATTCTATTGATCCAGTTATTAAACTCCAATTACTAAGCTTCAGAATTAAGCAATAGTGTCAGACATAAATTTATTTTTAATTCAGGTATCCAATCCTAACATGGATAATATATTGATTGGGTCATGCTTAAATCAAGGCTAAAAGTTTACTTTTAAAAGAAATAAAGTATATGATGTCCACTGACTTCATACCTATTTCTGGCTTCCAACCCCAGCCTCCTGTCACCATCACAAAACAGAACTGCCTATTTATTTTGCAGGAACACAATTCAACTTCTCAGGGAAGTGGAGTTCTACATCATCAGCTATGTTAAACACAATTACTTCCTCGGGCATGGGGGGGGGGGCAATGGACACTGAACAATGAAACAGTGAGGCCAGAGGAAAGCACTCGAATGAAGGAAGGGAGGAGGAGCAGATGGCTGGGGAAGGAGACATATGGGAATTGGGGGAAAGGAAGCAATTGGCAAGGAGTGGGCTGAATGCCAAACCTGTGAAGGATCTGGAGGCCGCTGGGGACTCGGATGGGATGTGAGTCAGCTGCTTTCTACCCAAGTATCACACCAACATGGGAAATCAAAGAAACCCACAAAGACATGCAGGATGCAGAAAAAGACTGGTAAAAGCTCTGACATGTTCCATCTCAACAATTCTCTCTCTGTAACTCAGGAAGCAGAAGTGCTAAATAAATTGTCTGACTACATAACTGAATTTTTTTTCTAATGTCATTATGGATTTTTGTGTCTTAACTTTGCTCATGAAAGAAATGATAAAGACATGACCCTTCTATTTATCTGTTTCTCTTAGTCTTCTATAAATGTGATGTTTTTGATGTAAATTATGCACAAAAGAATTTGCTTCAACCATCTTTGATTAGGATGGCCTGAGATTCCTATTTTTCCAGACCTAACAGGTCTCCAAACCTAGGATTTTCACTGCTGATAGATAGCAGAATAGTCATGAATTAATTAAGAAGCCTGTTCATCGTACCTAAAATAAAACCTTAAAAAAGAGTTACAAATATGCTCCTGGTAAAATGCATTGATACTAAGAGAATTGTTTTATGCTTTTCTCAAAAAGTAGGGCTTAATTTAGATATGTAATAAGAAGGTAGCATTGACAAGAAATGGTCCTGTCAGGCCAGGAGGAGAAGGGCCTTGAGCCCTTCTTAGTCCTCTTCCCTGGGACTTAAAAGGCAAATAATGGTAGCTAGGGAGGAGGGCCTCATAAAGCCCCATCCCTCTCAGAGTATCAATAGGTAATAAATGGTCACTGGGGACCTGAAAGTCATTCTTTTCTGTGCTGTATTCACTGCTAAGGGGCCCATAATTCTGTAAATAATCCTTAACCTCAGAACCTGGCAGTACCCTTAATGAAAAAGAGGAGAGAAGGAAGGAATAATGGGAGGGAGGGAGGAAGTGGGAAGGAGGAAGGGAGGAAACAGGAAGAGAGGGAGGGAGGGAGGGGAGGAGAGGGAAAGGAAGGGAAAGAACAAAGGAAACAAAAGGTACAAAGAAGAAAGGAAGAAAGAAAGGAAGGAAGGAAGGAAGGAAGGAAAAAAAAAGAAAGAAAGAAAGAAAGAAAGAAAGAAAGAAAGAAAGAAAGAAAGAGTAAGGGAAGAAGGAAAGAAAGGAAGGAGGGAGTGAGGAAGAAAGGAAGGGAGACACGGAAAACAAAATGGTGCTCAGTATGAAGATAAAGGGCATTAGCAGAAGTGAGAAGGGAACAAGACAAGCTAATGGTGAGTTGCATATAATAAAAATACATAAAATATATATGAGATGTCCTAATGAAACTCATTTTTATATATAATCAGCATATGCTAATAAATGTTTTCTGTCTGGACTATAGCTTGATGAAAGTAAGTCACATTTGCTAAACTATTTTTTTCAATCATGTAAAATATAAAACATATAGAATACTTGTGACTTGGTACTTGGATGGCAGGGAGAAAAAGAAATCAAGGTACAACTTTTCTCAAAGAAAAAGGAAAAGTTTTTTTTAATGTCATAAAACCTCCCATTTAAGATTTCAGACATGAAAATGTTTTTAAACTATTATTTCTAAATACAGCAATGAAATTATCAGAATAAGTCACAGAGGTCATTATGTACAATTAACTCTGGAATTTCAGTTTTGTGACCAGGCAGAGCTGAGAATTTCATTATGCTGCCAATGTGTAAGTGTTTCTACATATTACTGTACCCATACAAAATATCCAAATGTCTACATCAATAACTCCCTAACTGGGCTTGCTATTCATTATATAATTTCCCCATACTTGATACTTGATCAATATTTTCAGCAGTAACTTCTAACTTCTACACCATTGATAATTTCAGAATCTGGGCAATCCAAAACTGGACTGAGAACTGTGAAATATCATCAGTTTGATATCTCATTGGGGTGTAGAATATTAATGATTTCTTTATCTCTAAGTGCTAAACACTGAACAGCTTATTACCTGCTGCGACAGACAAAAATCTAATATATTTTAAAAGTAAAGCTTCTAGTCTCAAGAAAAAATAATTTTAATTTATCATAGTTACAATCTTTGGTTGAATGCCATCATTCTTGTGGGTTTTTTTTTGGGGGGGGAAGGGTTCTTTTTGAGACAGGCTATATCCTTGTAGCCCAAGCTGGCCTGGAACTCTCTGTAGACCAGGGTAGCCTTGAACTCACAGAGCTCTACCTGCTTTTGCCTCCCCAATGCTGGAATTAAGGGTGTGCTTCACCATGCTTGGCAAATCCATCATTCTTAAGGCATCTTTTGTGAAACTCAAACTTTTCAAACTTTGTAATGCTGTACATTTCATTACTGTAGATAATATGAACTAATTCTTGAATGTACCAAGACTAGACTAGTTTGACAGCAAACATATCTTACGATGTTTGCCATAAGAAAACAAAAACAGCTAGGTGTGGCAACATGCTCCTGTAACTCCAGTGCAAGGGAAGCTGAGATAGCTGGATCCTAGGATTTGCTGCCTAGCCAATCTAGGCCAGTTTGTGAGTTCCAGGTTCAGTGACAGAACCTGCCTAAAATGGTATACAAAGATTGAGGTTTCCCACAGAAAAGGGGGGTGGTAAGATTGTAAGAGCCAGGGAAGAGGTGCACGTCCATATAGAAATAGAGTCCTACAAGCTCCTGGGTCCCTGTGCACATGACCCTATAGCAATGGTGTCACTATGCAGAAGACCTGTGCAAACTCAAGCAGACAAAACCCAAGGACAGAATGGTGGGAGTGGGCAATAAACCCCAACCTTAATTGAAGAATTACTGGCAGTTTATTACTCTGGGTAAGGAAGAGCTGATCTTAAAAGGAAAGCTGACAGTGGATGAACGTGCACTGAGGAATGTCTAGGGACACTAACTTGACACAATAGGCCTTAACGCAAATGATAGAATGTATGAATTACGGGGGAGAGGGAGTTGTAGGAGAGTGTCAGTGGGGAAGAGGGCATAATGATGAATAAGATTGACTGAGATTTCCTGTCTGAAATGCACAAAAAGTCAATAAATATTTACAAAAATAATCATTCCTAGGGTTTGGATGTACATGATGTCCAAAACAATATTTTTTTTTATTAAATTTGTGCTTTTTGCAAGAAAACATGGAGGAAGACATCTGATATTTACCTCTGGAATCCATACACATGCACAGACACATGGGTGCACACTTGAACACATAAACACGTATTTATAGATGGAAACATACAAAAGAAGAGAAAAAAAGATATTTGTAAATAAAAGGCAAAGTCTTACAGTGGAAATTATGAGGCAGTTGTCATCCTGAGTTGAAAGTTCCATGGAGAATGTAACAGAAAATATATGAAACAAAATCTATAGAATCTGTAGAAAATATTCTTAATGAACAAAAAGCAGGTGCCTTTTTATTGCTTTCTAATCCCATCCCGACCTATTTGAAATTGGCTGCTACTTTAGTAAAATGTTTTGCATTTATCTGACAGCGTTGCTATTAGCATTAGCATTAAGATGGCTAATACACAGAGTGCTTAGAACATGGCCTGGCTCCTTGTAGCTAATTATATTAAGCTTTTAATTATCACCATCTTCTTCTTGTTCCCTAGAAACTGAACTGATCAGGTGTCTTTTCCAAAATGGAATGAAGATAGCTTATTCTGTGCGTGATCAAGAAGATGAAACGAGATAGTACAAATCACCTGTTATATAGCAGGTTGTCAACACAGATAGCTATTAACTTTTTGATTGATGTTCCTACAATACCATTTCTAAAATTTTAAGTCCTTGCAAACTTTCATTTAGAAATATTTTCAATTGGATTTTCACAATACATTGAAACAAAGGGCTGGATACAATTCCATAAATGCTAACTTGCAACATGCAATAAAATGTACTCATTTATGGGTTAGGTTGATTTTCTATAGATTATTCCTGTAAATATCCATTTAATAAATTTCAGAGTCTTGATTAGTCCTCAATTTTTAAACCTCTTTCCTAAATATACACAACTTTTATTTACTTTTTTTTTTTTTGGTCTTTTTGAGACAGGGTCTCCCTTTAGTCTGAGCTGGCCTGGAACTCACGCTGTAGACCAGGCTGGCCTCAAACTCACAAAGATCTGCCTGCCTCTGCCTCCCAAGTGCTAGGATTAAAGGCATGCGCCACCACGCCCAGCTCACAACTATTTTTTATGGATAAAATAGCATGAATTTGCTAATTTTTATCATGTTTTAAATTAAACTATATATAATTTCCCCACAGTACCATGGTATATTGATGCCAGGACCTGCTACAGATACCACAATCCATAAATGCCCAAGTTCCATATATAAACCAATCATTTTCATAACTTATTTATTTGAGAATAATAATAATTACAAAGTCTGAATCCATAAATGCAGAACTCACAGAAACATAAGACTAGTTATAATTGCTCTTGCTTTGTTAATCATCTCATAGGTTACAATGCCTTAATATTCTACATGATAATTCCTTTGTTCATCTAAAAATTCAAATTCAAGTCAATAAGCTATCTCCAAGGAAAATTAGGTATTTCCTACCTTCTCTTTGCCTGCAATTCTTGCAGTGACCACCAAGACAGATCCATTTCACTGAAACACAACAGGACTGGGAAATAATGTCCAGGATTTTGTATAATTGTGACACTCCCTCCCCACAAGAAGAAACAACAACAACAAAACCCAGAAAACACAAAGAAAAATAGTACTGATTTAGAGCAAATATTTTTTTTTTACAAAAAAAGAGATTAAAACCATTTAAGTTAATGAAAATAGCGTAAGTGGGAAGCTTTTAAATAAACTCATTACCTTTTACAGTGTTTTGGCAACTGTATTTTTTTCTCCTTACCATCCTCTATTCATTCATTCATTCATTCATTCAAATATAAAAAGTGTTTTTTCTTGGGCCTTTTTGGATCTACATATCAGCTTTCACTGTACTTAATGTAAGAAACCAGTTTAATGGCTTATTAAGGTCTTTTATAATCTAGGAAAGTACCTGTGGTGGCTGCTTGAATCTTAACCTTTGCTTTAATTCAAAAGTAATTTTAGTCCTTATAATGACCACAAATTATTATTTTACTATGTGGTATTACTTTTAATTTTTGATATCCTTATTAAATAACTTAAACTAAAACATAATATTTCCAAAATGTAGTGAAATAAGCATCAGTTTTATGAGGTCTAACATTATATATAAAAAAGAGAGGCTTAAGATCTCTGATTCATAGCTATGAAAAAATTTCATTTATTAATCATGAGGGTTATGACTAAGTCTCAAAGATATGGAATAAGTCAATTTTATCCAGCCTGATAGTTAAGCCACTTCTATTTCTAACACTTTAAGTACTCATGTCTAGAAAAACAAGAGTACTAAGGACAAACATCATGTGAGTCCTCTTTTATTGTAAAGAACCCATGCCAAAAGCTTTTGAAAAGATTTTCTTGTCATGTAGGAGAATAAAAAATGTTATTTACACATCTCTTGTTTTATGAGCATCATGGCTCTAAAATTTGGCTCAGAATCTAGGTCAATGCAAAAAGAAATGAGTAAAGAATATCAAAATTGCAGGTGCAGCTACAATTCAATGAAATATTTCCCCTGAGCAGGGTGTGTCTTTGTTCTCACAGCTGGAAGATGTGGATTTAAAATTTTCAACAACAAAAAGACACCACATTAAAGAGCTTTAAAAATTCCTATAACCCAAACTGTAGCAATAACCATGCCATCTTCAATTGCTTTCAGAAAGAAATTATGTGCTTTAATCTGCCGCTTGTCTCTCTCAACACACTTGGCAAATTATATTGGCAATGGAAATAAAAACAATCATTTGAATACAAAGCTCAAGAAAGAAAAGCCACATAAAATATAGAACAACTACCTTTTCCTAAAAATGAGTTTTTAGATTTTGAAAAGGAGTATTGGAACTACCACCATCATGCATTCTAGGAATGATCCAACTTTTTGTTTTAATCCCTTAATATGAGTTTGGCCTCAAGTAACAGAATAAAACACACCAAAATATCTGATCTAAATAAGAACAGTAAATTTGAAAGCAAGCTGCTGATTTTTTATCTACTCATTTCTCTAAGTGTAAAAATCTGTTTTTACCTCCAGTGCTTTATCAGTTCAATGGTCACAATTTATACAAAATGCACAGATGGTCTTAAAAATAGCAAAGTTTCAGATGTTACAACTTCCTGGCATACGGCGCACTACCATGGATCAGCATTTTGGCAGCATTTAAGTGATTTTAAAATTATTTATACATTAACATCTTGGCATCATTTCATAAGCATAGGTTATTACAACTTTAAATTGTCTGATTCCTGATTCGATGTGGTCCTTACATTGATTCTAAACTACAGATGGGATTGTGGGACTGGAGCTTTTTTAAATTGGAAGATAACATCCATATACACGGTGAAAATAAAAAAGAAGACATTCTAATAAATTAAAGACTTTGGGAAGAAATAAAATATTTGCTAATTCCATATATAATTCAGTGTAATTTCAGAGATTTTGTTATCAAAACACAAATTTACTACAGCAAGTTTAAGCTATCAATGCTATAAAAACTAATACATACAGAGAGAAAGAGAGAGAGAGAGAGAGAGAGAGAGAGAGAGAGCAAGAGAGAGAACATAAGTTTCAGTATTAACTGACATCTTTCAAAATGTTCAAGATTATAATCACTTTTATTTTTCCCATCATATTGAGATATAACTTGCAAAGGGTCATGTCTAATCTATACCCAGTTTCAATCTTTTTAACCCATTCCACTCCCCTGAATGGCTGTCTTCATGGCCATCTTTGACAGATACCAAGTGGTTAAATCTAGTGGTCAACCTTCGGTCCTCATATTATTAACCACCAGCTACAATTAATTCCACCCCAGCTCCCTCTTTCAAACACTGTGCTTACTAGCCCATTTGGTTTTGTTCCTTTCTCACTGAGTGCTCCTTTTGTTTGCTGCTGATCTTTCTCCTTCAGAGCCAAGCCTCATAACACTTCCTTTCTATTTAGTTATCATTTATAGATGCCAGTTTCCAATAAGAGAATAGCATGTATATATGGCCAAGTGTCATATACATCAGGATAGGTTACATTATGGTGTCATAAAATTCTCAGTGACAGCAGCAATCCAGACTCTATTCATCCATCTTACATCTACTCACATGCCCTATATGTATGCCAGTCATGATAACAGATGTGAAGGATGCAACGTTCTGTGGTCTATAATTCATAGGCTTGTTTAGGTCTTAAAGTATGTTTCATGGTTTACTTTCCCTCTCTAGAACATGAGGCTGTTCTGGTTGCCTAGTGGAAATGAAATAAGTCTAACTGAGGCTCACTCAAGTACTGGTATTTAGTAACTTTAGGTCCCCCTTAAAATTCCTGAAGCTGAAATTGTCAAATAGATCTGCCTGAGAAGCTAGGAATAGTCTTTCATCTAGGAGGGAGGGAAAAACAGCATAGTAATGAGTACTTTTATGCTTACCACAACTTAATTTATTCTCCAGCCTCAACCTCAAGTCTGAATTTCTGACTCATATATACAACTGCCTATGTAATGTTTTCTTAGATATCTTATAAGCATTTGAAAATTACCATGTATAAAGCCAAGGTCCCGATATGTCCAACTCTAAACCATCTTTTAGGTTCAGTGAGCCATAGTAACGTCACCCATACATATTCAATTCCTCAGGCCAATCTACAAAGGTAAGCCTTGACTCTTCTTACGACCCACATATAATCTGGTAGAAATATTGCTGGTAGTTCTTTAAAATACATCCAGGGATGCAGGGTCTAACTAAGTCTCACTACCTATGCTCCTAATGGAGTGATCAGTCACCATTTATCTCAAGGCTAGATTACTGCAAAACCTCACAATACTTGGACCTGCTTCTGATAAGGCCATTATTCGTAACTTGTATCTCAAGATAATGGAGACTTCTGAAAAGTTTCCAATTCTTCTACCTCTACTCTGAGGAAAAACCAAAAGTATTTGCAATGTCTATGAGGTTCCACGTAGCCAGAACACTCATTATTCCTAGACACTATCTTCTATGACTTTGTCCTTTGTTCACTCCAGTCAAGTCACAGTGACTCTTGGCTCCTTAGTGCAAAGGTCAGGAGCCTACCACCTTAGTGTCTAGAATTAGCTAATTTTTAAGCCCAAAATACACTTTTCCCAGACACTTGAAGAACATTTTTACCCCCTTTTCGCCCTCATGGTTCTATCTGAGGCATTCCCTAATATTGGCTACTTATTTTTATAAGATGTATTAGAGTTTGCAAACTATAGAATACATAGCTATTTAGTCCTTCTTGTCTGTAGATCCATTCTACAAGAGAACTCACCACAAGCTTTGTAATGCTGCAGTGACTTTGTACCTTCTCAGTGTAGAGATGGTGTTTTTTTTTGACATTTCTTAATTTTATTTATTTTTTTAAATAAAATATTTCATTGGTGTTTTGTGTGTTTCATACATCATTTCTCAGTCCAACTTAGACACACTCCCTTTTCCATGCCCCCCACCCCACCCCAGTTCATGCATTCTGCCATACATGTCTTGCATCTTTTTCTCAGTCTTTTTTAAGTTTTTCCCTGCAGAGGTTTATTGTTTGGGCAGAGGTTAACTGTCTCGGTCAGTTCCTTGATCCAGTCTTTATGTCGTTGTTCCCTCCCATTTTCATTGCTCCAAAATACGCCTATGTATACGTCACATATATACCAAAATTATGACCTTTGAAAATAAACTGTATGCTATTTCCAAAATATGTTTAGGAGTTCACATTTTCCCTTTAATTTCATATTACTTTAATATATGAATACATACCCTCCATACATATACCACAATTCCAAAGTCTGAAAGTAAGTGGTCAGTTAATTCTACAGCCCATTAAGGAATTTGCATTATAACAGCATAGTTGCCTTCAGATAAAAATAAATATGACATTAATTTTTCTTTTTTTAATTTTTATTTATTTTTTGTGTGTATGAATGTACTGTCTGCATGTAGGTTTGTGCACCCATGCTGTGCAATGCTGTAGAGGTCAGAAGAGGGTGTCAGATTCTCCTGGAACTGGAATTAAAGACGGTTCTCAGCCACCATGTGGGTGCTGGGAATCGAACCTGGGTCCTCTGCAAGAGCAGTCGGTGCTCTTAACTGCTAGGCCATCTCTCCAGCCCCGACATTAACTTTTCTCAGCTTGCCTTTCAACTATGGATTTGGTGCTAGCATCCACAAATGAGGATACCATTCATTGTTTGTTTTTCTGGGATGTGGTACTTCACTTAGCATAATGGCTTCAAGTTCCATCCATTTACCTGCAAAGTTCATGATGTCATCTTTCTTTACCACTGCATAGCCGCATAGAATTCCATTGTGTAGATGTACCACATTTTCTCTATGCACTCGTCAGTTGAGGGACACTTGGATTTCTTCCAGCTCTTTGCTATCATGAAGAAAGCTGCAATAAACATAGATGTGCATGTATCTCTGTGATACAATGAGTCTTATGGGTATATACCCAGGAGTGGGTATATGACTGGGTCAGGTAGTAAGCTCATTTTCAGTTTCTTGAGAGTTCTTCACACTGCTTTCCATAGGAATTGCATAAGTTTTCATTCTCACCAGCAGCAGATGAATGTTCCCATTTCCCCACAACCTCTCCAGCATTTGGTATCCTTTGTTTTCTGGATCATAGCTAGTCTTACTGGAGTAAGATGAAATCTTAAGTTGGTTTTAATTTCCATTTCCTTAAAAAGTGCTGAACACTTTTTAAGATGTTTCTCAGCCATCTTTATTTCTTCATTTGTGAAGTCTCTGTTCAGCTCTTTACTCCATCTTTTGAGTAGGTCATTTGTTTTCTTCCTCCTTTGTTTTTTGAGTAGTTTATACACTTTGGATGTTAATGCTCTATCAGATGTATCTTTGGTGAAGGTTTCCTCCCACTGTGTGGTTTTTCTGTTCACTTCATTGATTGTTTCTTTTGCTGTACAGAAGCTCTTGTATTTAATGTCCCATTTGTCAATTGTTAACCTTATTATTTTGCACATCTGCTGTCTGATTTAGAAAGTCTTTTCCTGGGCTGGAGGGATGGCCTAGCAGTTAAGAGCGCTGAACGCTCTTGCAGAGGACCTGGGTTCGATCCCCAGCACCCACATGGCGGCTGAGAACCGTCTGTGACTCCAGTTCCAGGAGAACTCCAGTTCCAGGGGAATCCGAGACCCTCTTCTGACCTCCGCAGCATCGCATGACACGGGTGCGCAGACCTGCATGCAGACAATACATTCGTACACATAAAAATAAATAAATAAAAAAATAAAAAAAAAAGAAAGTCTTTTCCTATACCTATGTCTTGTAGGTTACTACCAATGTTTTCTTCTATCATTTTCAGAGTTTTGGGTTTCACACTGAGGTCTTTGATCCATTTAGAGTTGATTTTTGTACATAGTGAGAGGTAGTGGTTTAGTTTTATTCTTCTACAAGTGGTGATGCAGTTATGCCAACACCACTTGCTGAAGATGCTATCTTTCCTCCATTGAGTCTTCTTGGGCCTTTTGTCAAATATGAGGTAGCTGAAAGTGGACACGCTCAGGTTTGGAGCCTCAATTTTGTTCCATTGATTTACGCGCCTGTTTTTGTGCCAATACCAGGCTATTTTTTAATGACTATAGCCCTGTAATATGGTTTGAAGACTGGTATGGTAATCCCTCCTGTACTGCTCTTTTTGCTCAGAGTTGCTTTGGCTATCCCAGGTCTTTTGTTTCTCCATATGAACCTTATGATGTTTTTTTTCCCTAGGTTTGTGAAAAAGTTCATGTGGATTCTAATTGGGATTGCATTGAATCTGTATATTACATTGGGTTGGATGGTCATTTTTATTATATTGATTCTTCCAATCCATGAGCATGGGAGGTTTTTCCATCTTCTAGGATCTTCCTCAATCTCCTTCTTGAGGGATTTAAATTTTTATTTGTGGAGATTTTTGGTGTGTTTGGTCAGGTTTGTTCCTAGATAACTTATTTTTTTGGAGGCTATTGTGAGTAGGAAAACCTCCTTGTATTCCTTCTCCAATTGCTTGTTATTGACATAAAGAAAGGCTACAATCTTACAGGAATACTTAAAAAATCTATACTAAATCTGAAAACCTAAAAGAAATGGTTGAATACCTGACATCATGGAATCCACCAAGACTTAACCTGGAAGAGATTGACAGCTTAAACAGATCCATAATAAAGAAGGGAACTAAAACTGTAATAAAAAACCTCCCAACTAAAAAAAAGCCCAGGTCCGGATGGATTCATGGCAGAATTCTACAAAACATTTAATTCTATAAGACCTATAGCCACTACTACTCATATTATTCAAGAGGATAGAAACAGAAGGAAATTTCCCAAATTCCTTCTATGAAGCCAACATCACTCTAATACCAAAACCAGGCAAAGATACAACAAAAAAAGAAAACTATAGACCCATTTCACTAATGAACATAGATGCAAAAATTCTCAACAAAATACTTGCAAACCACATACAGGCACACATGGAAAAGATCATCCACCATGACCAAGCAGGATTTACATCAGAGATGCAGGGATGGTTCAACATATATAAATCAATAAATGTCATAAAGCACATAAATGGACTGAAAGACAAAAAAAAAAAAAAACATACAGTAATCTCAATCAATGTGGAAAAGGCCATTGACAAAATTCAGCATACTTTCATGTTTAAAGTCCTGGAAGGAATTGAACTGAAGGGAACATTCCTCAAGACAATTAAAGCCCTATACAGTAAACCCACAGCCAGCATTATTCTAAATGAGGAAAAACTAGAATAGTTCTCCTTAAAGTCAAGAACCCAGCAAGGCTGCCCCCTATCCCCACTCCTCTTCAATATAGTGCTTGAAATGCTCATGAAAGCAATAAGACAAGAAAAGGAAATCAGAAGAATACTCATTGGAAAAGAGGAAGTAAAACTATCCCTTTTTGCAGATGACATGATAGTTTACCTAAGGGACACCAAAAACTCCACCAGAGAACTTCTAGAAATGATCAACAGCTTCAGTAAAGTGGCAGGATACAAAATTAATGTAGAGAAGTTTTAAACATAAATGGGTGATCAGGAAAAACAGGAGGAAGTCACAACTAATAACTGTTTCCATGCGCTTGAATAATGAAGGCAGGGAAATGCGAATTAGAGTAGTCACTAAGTAATCTGGAATATTTTTAAGGGTAAAATATTCTTAAATTGATAGTACATAGACCCTAAAGGAATCTGTTATCACTGACTAGAGAAATATTGTTCTCAGTCTCTGTTCCTCTGTGTATTTTATTTTATGTCTTCAGGTCAAAGTTGCCACACAGAGTTTTCACTTTGGGTGTGACTTTTCAGCACCTTTTAAATGTAGATAAAGGTGAATTGTCTTTTCCCAATTCATAGACATATAACTCATTTTTAAGCTGGGCATGGTGGTGCACACCTTTAATCCCAGTACTTTTTTAGATGAATGTTGGGAAAAACACTGGATTTACTTCCCTAAAACTGGATCTACCACATCTTTTTTACTAAATTATCCTGGAACATGGCTAACTAGATGTTCAAAACTAGTGTATTTCTTATATTTATATGGTTTTATTAGAATTTGTTGTTTCATATCATTAGTAGTAATATTTTCCTCACACATACTCTCTCCTAGAAACTCTATATATTGGCCAATTAATTCACAATGGTACATATTAGAGTATATGGAACAAAGGATTAGGAAATGGAAATATTGTACAATCACAGAACTAATGAGAGTTTGATTGATTAAGGTATTTAATGAACACCTTACAAGACAAAAACAAGCAAAAAGACACACAGATTTATTGCTGTCAAAAAGACAATGAATCATGTAAATTTCTACTAAGAACAAGAATTTGAAATCTAGTATATGCCTTAATTTGTAATGAAGCAAGGACATCATTAACTTAATTAAGAAAGAGATTTTACTTTTCAATATGTATATTGAATGGTATAGAATGGAAGAGAATTCAAAAAGGAGAATGTGGCCAGGGCATGGTGGTGAACACCTTTAATACCTGCACTTGGGAGGGCAAAGGCAGACAGATCTCTGTGAGATCATGGCTAGCCTGGTCTACATAGTGAGTTCCAGACCAGCTGGAACTACAGGAAGACCCCTTTGCAAAATAAACACACAGAGAAACAGCCGTAACAAGTCCTGAAGTAACCTTGGAAATAATCTGGAAATATCTTCTTAAAATGTTTTTTTAATAATAATTTCAACTTATGGAACTCATGGAAAAAAGTTCTAAGCCCTGAGTGATAGTAATAATTAAGTCTACATAGAAGTATGAACTCTAAAGTCATTAAAATAGAAAATACATTTCTGCCTTTTACAAGTCTCTAAACACCATGCATTTTTCTCACTTATTTTCATGTCTACGTGAGGGAAAATGATATAGATTTCTTTTTAAAAGCACTACAAACAAGAACTAATGCAAGGCTATATCTCCAAGAACCTATTTCAATTTCCTCTTTATCTTGGTAAAGGCTTGTAGTTACCCTCCAGATGTTCCCTCTGCTGGGTTAAACACTCACAGTGATTCTTTCATCCTTATCATCCAGTGGTGAGCCATCTTTCTTCCAGGAGATTGTTGGCTCCGGATGGCCCCTAGGAGGCTGGCATTCCATCACCGCAGGCTCTCCTACTGCCACCATAACATCCGAGGGGTTTTGTCTGAAGTCATCCCGTAGGACTGTGGGAACAAGATTAAATCAGCATACTCAGTGATGAAATAAATACTCCTTATCACTGAACTTCTGCAAAGGTGACATTTATTAGAATACACTTCTACTAATGGCTATCTCGATGCAACTTGAAGAATAATATATATCTATTATAGGCATCTGGAGCTTAACAAAGGTACTTGTATCTTAAGCAGACTCAGGAGGGATTATGTTATATTCTTCACAGGTCAGCGGGCAGGTGCACTGTGCTGCTTTCTTGCCTTCACAGCTAGCACTCTATTTTAACTATTATGTCTCTCCTGCCCACCATGTACATTTTTCTCATCCATAGACTAACGGCTACAGCTGAATCTTCCATTGCTTATAGGAAGCTTCAGGATGATATTTCTATCTATAATTACATAAACATACAGACCAAAATATTTAAAGAGAAAAGATACTTTAGAGTACAAATTTGATTGATTTAGGCATTTAATGTATAAAATTGTGTTATCAATATAATTTAAATAGTCATTATGAATATTTGTCAAGTGCTACATTCAAAATCGTTGCACTTTCTATTTTTTATTTGTTTTATTTTAAGTTGAACTTTAGAGTACACATAGCATCAAAGTAACATAAATGAAACTTGTGATATCAAAAAGAAGCATCAAAATACAGTGATACTTTAACATGGAAATTCCATATTTTTCTCCAACTTGTATTGCATATATATATATATATATACACACACATACATAAATATATGCATATATAAATATATACATACATACATACACATATCACCTGAGTTGGAAGTTCTTTCTTTCTTTCTTTCTTTCTTTCTTTCTTTCTTTCTTTCTTTCTTTCTTTCTTTCTTTCTTTCTGCCAAAAAATGTCATGTTTTCCCCAAGGAAGTGCTTGAAGTTTCCTCCTTGGCAAAGCCAAACAGCCATTAATCCTGCCCCCATCTCCACACTGGGGTCCTGACCCACCATGGTCACCCAAATGAGGTCCAGCAAGCATGTGTCCTGTCTTGATCTTCCTGCACTGGCCTTCATGACACTGCCTGGGTAGTCAAACAATGGCAGTCTACACTCTGAAGAGGCTTAAATCCCAGTAGCCACTCAGTCCACAAACTGGATATCTCAGTAATCCCCATCTGGCATTGAAGGTTTCGAGGATTCTCAAGTTTTATATCTGAAGTACAATTTCTCAGACCTTACTGCACTTTTTATTTTTAACAAATGAGGGAGAATTAGCATGTGCTAATAAAATATTACAGTTAGTAACAACATCATGTCCTAAGTAATTTGTGTTATGGACCATCTTACCAAATCTTTAATCCTTTTTAGAATGAAAGATAATGTTAATCTTTTTTATTGTGAGCTCTAAATTTAAATGAATAAACATCCCATTCTTGTGATCTCCACTGGACAGAGGCATACTATTAACATACTGTAAAAAGAAATATTATTCACTTGTGACTGCAGGGAAAAAAAAAACATGGAAAGACTAAGTAAATACGTATTCTAAAAATAATCTATTGAGTAAAATTGCCCTCTATATATTTTTTTTTTTTTTTGGTCTTTTTGACACAGGGTCTCCCTGTAGCCCCAGCTGTCCTGGAACTCACTCTGTAGACCAGGCTGGCCTTGAACTCACAAAGATCCGCCTGCCTCTGGAGTGCTGGGATTAAAGGCGTGCACCACCACACCCTCAATATCTTGATAATATCAACAGATCATGAATTGCTTGTCATTGGTAAGCTTTAAATAAAAAAAAAAAGCTCTGTACTTTGCTAGATATATCATCTTAAATACATTATCTATAAACTTTTTAAATTCAATTTACAAAACAGGGAGGGGGATGTACACTTGAGGGCTAGTAGGTAACTTTCCCATGTTCTGTTATTTTTCTTTTATTCTGTGTGCAATAAAATGTGAACCAGCATTGAAAAGTAAATTAAGAGAATACTTAAAATGTTTGCAAGTCAAGTGGATAAATTTGGAATGAACAGTATACATCTACTGAACTGAATTTTAAACTACAACTACAATGTACTAGAATTGATAGATTTTTCATTACCCACAGCCTTTTAAAATGCTTCTATAGGTGAAGTGCTGAACTATGAAAATTTACACTCAAACCGTTATTCAAAAAAAAAAATCAACTTTATATTTTGCTTTCATGATCTCAAATCAACTCACAAAATTAATACATGTTCTTTCATTTCTTTTCATCCTCTTCCTTTGTACCCTGGTCATGTAATCATGTAATCACAATATCCATCTCCAAATCTGTTTTTTAATCTGTACACTGAGACAAAGATAAACACATAGGAAACACTGTTTCTAAGATGAGTCTCACTTCCTTAGCTTTAGAAGGAATAGTAAAATGAAAGGAAAAGGAACCATGACTGTCCCGATTGCTACAAAAGGAAATTTAATACTGTACATTGTTAATACAACAGGGCTCCAGACTTCCACTGTTCATAAGTGTATATTATTATTAGGTGTTAAGAATGTACTATAAAGCTTTATAGAAAAAGCAAATGAATTGACGTTAACAAGCAGCAATCACTCAGGCTTGATCACATCACTAATCTGTGGTAATTCTTCTAGAAACTTTAATGGCCCCAAACACTCAAAAGAGAAATACTTTTCAAATGAAAGTAAATAAGTTTTATAATTTTCTAAGTGAGAGATTTAAAAAATGCTTGGTAAGGGCCCGGCATGGTGGCACACACCTTTAATCCCAGCACTCAGAAGGCAAAGGCAGGCAGACCTCTGTAAGTTCAAGGCCAGCCTGGTCTACAGAGCGAGCTCCAGGCCAGCTGGGACTAAAGGGACATGCTGTCTCAAAAATACCAAAAAAAAAAAAAAAAATGCTTGGTAATATTATTGTCTTATTTATAAATTAGGATTATATCTTAAATAAGCCAACAAATAAAACTTGCAAAAATATCAAGGGTGTAAGATAAGACAAGCTACATTTCCATTTATTATATTGTTTATTTTTATGGTTAATTGAAAACTAACAAAATATAATCCATTAAAGATCATTGCTTAGATAATGCTCCTGTAATTATTTTTGCAACTGTAAAGTACAAAAATCCAGTATTGCCTATAGCTGCAAGCAATGTTTTATAAAGTATGATTTGAAATTTTTCTTTACATATAAAAATATTTCTTGCCTATATTTGTCTTGAAATTTTCTTTTTTGAGAAATATGTGACATATTGTTAAATGACATTATTTTTAATTGAGTTGTACAATTTTAAAATTTTGTTTGTATATTTGTCATCAAAAAAATCAAATCCAAATGATTGGCAACATTTTTGTAGAAAACATATTTTAAATTCATAAATATTTCAAATTACAGTTCATTTTTAGATAAGTTTTTCGCTCCATTTACTCAAGATACTTATTTTTTTATTTATTTATTTTTATTTTTTTATTATTTATTTATTTTTGTATGTGTATGAATGTACTGTCTGCATGCAGGTCTGTGCACCCATGTCGTGCAATGCCGCGGAGGTCAGAAGAGGGCCTCGGATTCCCCTGGAACTGGAGTTCTCCTGGAATTGGAGTTACAGACGGTTCTTAGCCGCCATGTGGGTGCTGGGGATCGAACCCAGGTCCTCTGCAAGAGCGTCGGTGCTCTTAACCGCTAGGCTATCTCTCCAGCCCCTCAAGATA